>JAOCPS010534661.1:0-11384 GCA_025505425.1 Graphium colonna
TCCGTTTACACGAGACGAACCTGAGTTTGATCCTCGGTGTCGGCACCAATGAAATTGTTAATTTTCTAATTCCAATTTTAAGTGCTGTAATCCGCACTTGGGCCGAGTGGTGGACTATGCCCTTGTACCCTCTTATCTAGAGAAGGCCTTTGCCCAGCAGCGGGACAATTTTAAAAGAGCTGTTACTCTTTTACTTTTTTATACAAAATAAAAAAAAATATTCTTATTAAGAATCTCCTACTAACTTAGCATAAAACATATAACTTAGACTTTACCTTTTTTGGACCTTGTTTCTATGACAGGCCCTTAGGGTAAAACTGACAATGAGGTCACGAACGTACTTCTAAGCAAATTATAACGTGTCCTCTGTCGTACAAACATTACTCTGGCTGTCCCGGTATAAATTCCTATTCCAGACTCCATATTGCTAGTTCTCTGTAGAAATGAGGCGATAACTTTACTTTTTTGTCAGACATTATGTATTTAAAGAAAGGAATATACGCTTTAAAAACTTAATAAGGGCTATGGCGTCGTTGTTACCTTTATATATTTATAAGATGACAGGACCAGTCCTGGCCCTAAAATGTTTTAAGCTTTAATTAAATAACGAACGTATCTACTACAATGATATAATAATTTTGTGTGAAAAAAGAGGATGTTATGGAGTATCAAATCCTTCTTTTTTACGAAAAAAGGCGAAGATACAGGCAGCTTGCCCAAATATAAAATATCACCGCTGCCAGTGTGTTGGTTTCGTTATAAAGCAAGCGCGATAGAGAGAGACAATTTCGTTGTTTGATGTTAAATAATAACCGATAATTACAAAGACCCACATCTTCTGGAACACCAGCTTTAGTCACCAACGGTATTTAGGTAGATGCGTAATATAATTTACTTGGATAGTCATCCTACAACCTCAGGAAGCATTTTTTTATAAATAGCGATCTGCTTTATTTAATAAATGCAGTAAATAAAAGGTAGGATTGGGTTGAAGTATAAAAATATTACCTTTGTATAAAATAATAAAATAAAGATTTGTAACATGTATTATGAAATGTGTTTATAAATTAACTTTAAAAAAATTGTATTATTTTATAAATGGATTACGTGACAAACCTTGTCAGTTTATTCGAACTATATCGTTATTAGGTAAAGAAAAATATATGCGCTGTATAAACCATAATTCAGGCGGGTATTTCCATGTTTATATAAATCTTTCGGGGATATTGACACCTCATCTAACATTGTTATAGCTTACAGAATATACATATATGAATTTTAGTATGCCTATGTTTATATGAGGCTCAGTAAGTTAGGGTAGTAAAAGCGCGAGGCCGATATTCTCACAAGAGAACATCGGCCTCGCATTATGATTTGCCACCTCCTTGTAACATATTTACGGTTAAGCCACAAAAGGAATAAAATATTTTATATAAAATACTCTAACTAAAGGGATATTGACAAATTTTTGTTTTGCTGCTTTACAAAAAATTGTACTAATTTGCAAGCGTTTGCAAGAAAAGCGTGATGAACATTAGGTAATTTTTCAGTAAGTTTTTTTATACTTGTTTTCAATCCATGCATAAAAAAAAGTGAAGAGATTATTGTGGTACACATTATTAGCATTAATATCGATAGAGTTAGAAAGCACTTGATATCCTTTTCACAGACGATAATGTTTGACAACTGGGGCAATATAGGAATTATTTCACGTAAACTTCAAATTATAACATTCAACCATAATATTTAAACGATCAAATTTATAAATAATAACGAATACTATACATTATACACATAATTTGTTTTTAATAACACTTTTTTAATTGTTTTTTTAACATACTTATAATTGAGATTTTTTATTTTTGTATCAGAAGTGAGATTTTTGATCGATAAATATTATTATTTTGCTATTTAAATAGAGCTTTACCTTTCTAAATCATTCAGGATTTATTTTTATTTCGTGTTTAATTTATAAAAATGTTCACGGTTGAAGACCACTATAATAAACAAAATAAAAGAGTACGCTCACAATTATAAAGAAGGTGCTCAAGTGGTCGGAAAAGTAGAACGTGGTCATCATCCTGCGTCAGTGATGGCTTGGAGGGGTGTCTCTTATCAAGAAGTCAAAAAAATACCTTTTTTAAAAAAATTGTGAAAACGACAGTAAAAGTGAAAACGTCAGTAAAAGTGGATACAGTCTTGAATCATTTTATGAAATCTTATACGAAGTCTCTTAAAAATCTTTGAAGCAAACGATTTTTTTCTTGGTATCGTAGTCCGTAAATTCTTGTTCAGGCAGATTAAATGCCTGTACAAAAGCCAAAATAGCCATTCAAAAGGGCTATTTCAAATAGAATATTTTACCTCCTCCTCCTACCCGTGTCCTTGAAAACTGTAAAGAGTACGAGACGTCGAGGATAAATTTTAAAAATAAACCGCGATGAAATCCGTAAAGTTGTTTAATTTAAAATATTTTATGATTTTTTGCTAGAAATTTATTAAATTACATATTTATTCAGTCATGTCCGTTTAAGGTTACTTTAGTACTTTAACTAATATTTTATGTGACCCGTTCAAGATAATTTGTATCCTCGCGTGATGAATTTTATGATTGTGTTGTCTACTCTAATTATAAATAGTACTTAACTCACTGTTTATTAAGTTTATTGAAGAACTTTGACTTTTAGGTTTTGGTTTAAATTTGTAGATCAACAGCATAAAGGCGGTAGGACGCGACTAAATTAGTGGATATGAAGTGTATGAAAACTGAGAAATGATATATTATTAGTACACATAATATATTATTAGTAAAGATAAATAAGATAAAGTTTCCGTAAATATAGTGACAAGTTTCGACAATGTTCTTTTCCGATTTCAAAAAATCCTACAGATCTATTTATGTCGACCTTTTAAACTAAGGATAGCTTATATGACTTTTCAGCTAGATAAAACCGCAAGAGTCAGCTAGAAAAATAAATAACTCGATATGTTGTATCCTTACAGGGTTATTATAACTTTAAACCTATAATCTATTACCAGACATAAAACGTAATTTGCTTCACCTTACGCTTTGCGTGTTTTCCCAATATCAAAAAAAAGGAAAATTCTCAATACTGATAAAAATAATTGAAAATAATATATCTATTTATTAACTATCCAAGCATGTAATATTTTTTGTATGGAAAGGAAGACAAACGAGCAGGCAACTCAGCTGCTGTTAAGCGATATCGTCGCTCAAATCACATACAACATCCGAACAGCCACAAGTGTTTTGACCACCTGGGAAATTAGATAGAATAGGTTTATTGGAGTCGGAATTAAGATTTCGGAAAGAAAATTAATGAAAAAAAGAAAAGGGTAGGAGTAACCATGCAACAAACTCCAAAAGTCATGCATACTTTATTTTATTTACACAATTTTGTAAAGGGCGGAAGTACTTCCCCGGGTGAGTACGGCTGTATAGGTAGAGCTAAAGCTGTCAAAAAATGTTATGCTCTACTACCTATAAAATATTCTCTTAGAATCACTTAACTTATTCTTGGTTAAAACGTCAAACTATTTTGTTTTACTCGTAAAGTTATATTTAAATAATATTTTTACGATCAGATTAATCTTAGAATGAACATAATTATAATTCAAAACAAGATAATTCGTACAGAAAATCCTATAAACGAGTGTATCTGATAAGACGTAGTCAGATTTAAAAGTACACCGAAAATAGTTCATATTTCATTTTGGTCCGTCTCTTGAATACGCAATAAGCTGAGCACTATGAATACTAACAAGATACTTGTTTACTTTGTTAATCGTGTAAATACAGCTATATAGTTTGTATTTCCTTATAATTCCAACCCGGAATATAAGAAACAAAGGGTTGCTATGTTTAATTATATGATAACATAGTTATAGCTAATTAAGTATATGATAACATAGTTTCAATACTAATTGTAATATAAACGCAAAAGGATTGACGAATATATATATGGATGGGTGTACAAATGTTTGTTCATGTATAAAATATTTAATAGATATTGATAAAACTTTACAATATGGTGTCAGAATAACAATTAGGTTATAATGAACATATTATTCTAATATTATGAATGTTCAATTTTCATTATATTTATTTTAACTTTATAATATTTATTCTAATCTAATGTCCAAGTGGGTTCTTTTTGTCTTGTTGAAGGAACATCATTTTAATAAATATATTGAAGTATTTACCTCATAATAGGTTCTACAAAATCTAATTAAAATCGTAACCTTTTGCATAATATACTCCAACATAACCTTATTTCCAAATTACTTGGGGTCAGCTCCTTGTCCAACCAAATATTACCTGATTATTAGTTTTTATACATAAAGACTGGCATCTGATCTTCAAAACCCAAAAGTATAAACTGCATTCGAAATATGGATTAGTTTTCAGGTTATTTGAAGGCACTGACATCCTTTAACGAAGGCCAAAGGTGTTCTTTCGACGCATATATTTCCAGGCTATTGGATGATTAGCTCCCATTGCCCTAATCTTACCAAGAAACAACAACACAAAGTCGCTTTTACCTTCGGGATTCGTAGCCACAATCTCCGTTTTGTTGTAAGGCAAGCGCCTTATACCAATAGGCTATGGAGGCGGAATTTTGCCTACACATTTATAGAATTGACGTTACACATACACAGAGCTATTATTACACATGGATACGATTACAATTGAATAGTGTAATCAGTGAAATCCTTAAGCTAAAACAAATCGGCGGTTTTCTGTAATACTCGTGGTTGTAGTTAACTCTGTGTACATAATTATTCTAACCTTAATATTCTGTACGCAATATTATCAAATAAAGTAGATATTCATTACAAGACATGTATTAATGTTTAACGTAAAATAAAATATTTTTAGTTAAAATATACTAACTCTTAACAATATAAACTACAAATTAAATTGGGATTAATACGAGGGATATAAAATATTCTTCATAAATGTAAACACTTACTGATTTTTTCATTTCAGATACTCCTAAAATATATCCTATACAGTTCGTCTTTTAAAGCAATAAAAGATACCCTATGAAAAGAAAACATAATAAAAGATAAATAATATGAAATTATACCATAGCAATTCGCCTTAATTTCTCGGTTTTGATGCCAAAAAAAAAAATTCAATTTCAAATCATAAAAATCGCGCATTTCAATCAGTGGAACAAAGAGGGGATGCTTTTAATTAGATTCAATCGTATTGTATTACGAAAAGAAAAAAATAATTAATACAATCAACTTTACGCCATGCGTACAATTTCTTATACAATACTTTAACATATCAAAGCTTTTGTATTATAGAAGACAATAAAATGTGACAACCTTTTATGTATTACTTGCTTTCGTTTACATTGAAGTCTGTTGAATCACTTTAAACAGTTTTGGAGTAAAAATTTAACAATATTGGCACAAAAAACGATTTGTTACGATATAACTAGGTGGTGTTAAAGCTTAAGGTGTCATTTCAATTTAATTTTGTTTTAATAAGCACAGACAAAATCTTATATTGCATCAATCGCAAGCCATGTGCCTTAGTTTTAAACGTACGTAAATTTATGGTTTTACTATATTTTTTGGAAAGTAATTAAACATTTAAATTGTAAGCACAATGAATAAGAGAATGACATAATAGAAACTTAACTTACCATAAAAGCTTATGGAACAACACGTATATCTTTAATAACGATACGAGCAGAAGAAAAATACGAGGAAAATAATTCAATGGTCAAATCAATTATGTTATATGTCATGTATTTTAAAAAGAAATGTAGAAATATAAAAATGTCTTCACATATTCGATTAGGACATTCCTTATGACGAGAGTCAGGAATTATATTTACGTCCTTTTATTACTACTACAAAATAATGTAATAAACGATAAAAAATCTCGATATTGTTTGTTAAATAAACTTGTGGTAATTATATTTTTCGTTAGAGCATAATAGTATGATTTTAGTTATTATATTATTATTTTTTTCTTACTTCTCCCTTTGCATTTAACGGACGTGAGATTTAATATATAAACTATTTTAAATAAAATAGGAAGCCTTTTTTTATGGAAAGGAGGACAAACGAGCACGGTTCACCTGTTTATAAGCGATCCCGTCGCCCATAGGAAAAAGCAACATCTTAAGAGTTGCGAGTGCGTTGTCAACCTAAGAGATCGGATGTAATAGGTTTATTGGAGAGGATAGGGTCGAGATTAAGGATTTAGAGAGGATAGGAATAGGAAAAGAAAATGGTAGACACTGACCATCCGGCATCCTCATAAGTCATGCATAATTTATTTTATGCCGACTTTATAAAGAGCGGTGGTACTTCCCCGGGCGAGCACGACCGTATAAGTGCAGCAAAAGCTGTGAAAAGTTGTTACGCTCTATCTTCTCTATGCATTGCCTTGTTTTTACGCAAAAATAATATTTTAAGAAAAAACCGGAGGCATTTGATCGTATCGACTCGAAAATATGGCAGGTTTCAACTAGCTCAGTAAATAATCGCAGTAATATAAAGACACTCAGCTAAAATTATTAGTACATATTAAGATGTGATGGTTGTGATGGGAGATTAATATTCTGTGTAATGCAAAACGCATGTTAAATCAATTAAAAGCCAACAAAAACCTAAATTGCAATTTGGCTTTATGATTTAAATATTTCACACTTAAAAGCTGGTGTTGTATACAAAAATATTTCAAACAAATATAATTTTAACCGTAATTCTCCAAAAGTTCTTAATCACAAAATTACACGCTGTAATTTTGCTTTTTAAATGACAATGAATACATATATTTTATCTTCTATTAATTATATAAAAATAAAAATTTACTGCGAACAGATAGTATCACATATTTTTATTTTTCACGTAAAAAATAAGGTATAAGTTGTTCTGGTTTTTTAAAAACATTTATGACTTGCTTTTTTACGTATTATAAAAAATATGTGTTTAATTCCACTAAATATTTTAAAACAATTTTAAGGTTGAACTCGAAAATTAAAGCAAATGTTCAAAATAAGTAGCGTTATTGACTTGAAATGTAGGAGGTGGATAATGCTATTTTATGTCCAATTTAATTTTTTTCATTAATCAACTTCTCTTTATGTTTTAATTTATAGCTCAGGTCATTCAAACGAATTGTTATAGACAATGTTAATAACAGTAAAATTTACATATAAAAATATATGTTAATCCAATTAATGTAAAACAAGTCACTCGAATCAAATGAGTAATTTTAGAAATTAAATGTCCATGAGAAATCAAAATTTGGTTAACTTTTTCACACATAAGCGTATTAAGTAAATGCACGTAAGATTGAGTGTTTAGAAGACTAAAACGCCACAGAAATAATTTCACAAAAAATATGATAAATATTATAAAAAATATTATATGAAAGTGAGTTAATTTTCTTCGTTATCTACATCTCCAGAGACATAAAAGTCACTGTAATCTATTTCAATTGCCTGGTTATATCGTTGATCTCCAACTAGATCGGAACTCATTCTACGCAGATGTTATTAAGAACTGATCCCTTAATCCTTAGCCAACCAGCAATGTCAGGACGCAGCAATACAGAACTTTTGAGCAAGAGACCGTATGAAAAGAGAAAGAACTCCATGGACATGTCCACAAGGCTCTTTACGAGCCATTCGTAGACACCACCACCTCTCTGAAGTGGCTACGTTTTGATGACCTCTTTGGAAAAACCGAGAGTTTTGCCTGTAAAATACAAGAACAGGTTATTAGGACCAACACCTGTAGAAAATACACCCTGAAGAATGACACCGTCAACCTTAGTCGAGCTTGCCGCCATCCTGGGAAATCGCTTTGGCATATCATTTTCGTTTTTCGGCGTTTTTGAACATGTACAACCTAGTAGCCAGAATATATGTCGAATATATATATATATGTGTGTGTGTATGTGTATGTGTGTGTGTGTGTCGTATACATGCATGTCGAAGTCTCAACGGCAACAAACTGGCATAAAGGTGAAGGCAATAGGCAAATAGTATGGAAGAAAAACGGACAGAAATGAAATTTTGAGAATATATACATAAATGTCTCTAGTTTGTCATGGTCTGGGTCGCTTTTTTGTGGGCTATGGGAATTTCGAAAAAAATTTTTTTATGATTTCACCCAAAAAGGGCTTCGATTTGTTGTTGGTGCCTCGTCCCGGATAAAAAATAAACTATACATGTTGTGTATATTTCGAAAAACAAAACCCATTTTCATATTTAACTTAATATATTTGACGTGATCAATGTCTATTTTGATTGCATTCAAAGGGGGCTTCGATTTGTTGTTGGTGCCTTGTCTCAGATAAAAAAAAAATATATGTATATGGGTGGATCTTCCCGTATGAATTAAAATATATGTGTAGTATTGTAGTATCCTGACACCCGCGGTACGTGTACAGGACAGATGGTCGGAGGTTGGTGGCCCACTCGTGAGGCTTTATGCGTTTTTCCCTCAGTGATTTGAGCCAGGCATCGTCCTCCTCTGTTTTACCTTTGTGAATAAAGTTGCGCCACTTGCCACGATCTTAGGCATTCTTTTTTCAGTACACAAAACATGAAAGTTAAAAGCAATTAATCAATCTTAATGCAGTCTTGAATGCGCCGCTTGGATCAACTAATGAACTTATTTTCTTTTGCGATGTGTTTGAGTTTGCTTCATGAGGTGCACGTGCTCTTGATAACGCAGCCTTTTATACTAGATAATGGCTATTACACTTGAAAGTTGTGTTATGCCTGAACCAGTCTCGTTTATCACGCGATTATTCAACGTGATGCCTAGTATGCTTTGAAGACAGCGTATTTGGAACGAAATTGGTTAAGATTCCAGTGTTGTGTACGTCGTCTATTATTCTGTCCCGGACAAGGCTGACACAAGATACAAGCTTGATACACAAGCATTTTCATTTTACGTTAGACGCTTTTTATAACAAGCTCTTGTACAATACCTCTGGAACATTGTGCTGTTTTTCAGATACGGGAGTCAATTTCTACGCCGAAATGAGAGATTGCTAATAAATAAGCCTGACAGAAGAACTCGCTAATCACCATCATCAGAGTGCCGTTGAGCATGATTGCCAGAGGCTGACTACATTCATGCGCTAATATAACAGTCTTCTTAACATAGATATTTTTTATGGAAAGGTAGACAAACGAGCAGACGGTTCACCTGATGTTAAGTGATCCCGTCGCTCATGGACACACGTAACATCCGGAGAGTTGCGAGTGCGTTGTCAACCTAGTAAATTGGATAAAATAGGTTTATTGGACAGGATGGGGTCGGGATTAAGGATTTGGAGCGGATAGGAGTGGGAAAAGAAAAGAATAGACATGGCCATCAGGCATCCCCAAAAGTCGTGCATGCATTATTTTATGCAGGGTGGTGGTACTTCCCTGGACGAGCGCGGCCGTAGAAGTGCAGCAAAAGTTGTGAAGGGAGGGTATGCTCTACCACCTTTAAAAATATACAATAAAAATAGGTCACATGCTTTGGAAAATGTCTCTATAAGGCTTTGGAGGTTTTCTTCGTCGTAGTTTACAATAGCGATGTCATCGGCAAAGAGGAGACTGTCCATAAACTGGTCCTCTCTGAGGTATTAAGAGTTAAGGAAAAAGGAGAGCTTGTACAGCCTACTAACTGAGCGTGTGAGTAGGTCCTGCTGTGTTTCGCCAAAAGCTATTTTCACGAAAAATATGCCAAGGAGAGTAAGGGTCTAGACGCCACCTTGATGAAGACCCAGAGGTGCTCATCAAGGTGACGTCCTGCGTAAGGAAAATGACACAGACATAACGCTATTGTGGAAAATCAAGGCTTTTAAATCTATAAATCGTTTGTGTCAAGTCAGTAACTTCGGAGGGCATCCGATCCTCTCAAGAATCAAATATAATCCCCCTCTTCTCACAGTATAGAAGGCCAAGTTTAGATCAACTAAGGCAATAACTAAGGTTGTTTGTTGCTCTTTACACTTTTCCTGTATTTGTCTGAGTGAAAATATCATATGATAATCGTGTAAAGAGAAAAAAATCGACCGTCGGCAAGCTTCTGTAGTTTACCTAAGATGGCTCTAGTAAAATACTTGCCGACGATGCTAAAGAGGTATGTTCTGCTATAATAGTTGAAGTAACGGTGATCGCCTTTTCCTTTATAAAGTGTAACGATATTAAAATCGCGCATGTCCTGCGGCACGTAGCTAGCTTCCCAACATTTGGTGGTTATGAAAGACGGGAAAGAAGTACTTAAGTTTAAAGATTTAGGTGTTAATGTCGTCTTTGCCAGGATTCATTCTGAATTTGAGCTGTTTGACGGCAAGATGCCAGGATTTAAACGAGGTCCAATGGTTTTGGCTTAATGTCTGCTGGACCAAAGGTAGAACCCGATATAGTGTTCTACTCACCTGGTCATAGAATGGTTGGTGTTGGCTATAGCAAAGCCACTAATTTCCTTAAGAGATACCATTTCGGCACAGTTCTATCTAGAACGCTTAAGCTTAATGTTGTATGCTACATTGGAGTGAGGCTTTTGCCTTTGTAAGTGTTACATAGCTGGGTTTGAGGCGATAGTTTAGGGCGGTTTGGGATTTGAAGTCAATAAGTGTCATTAAGTGCTCCTGATTTTCGAAAAACCAGTGTAAGTTCTCTCTTTTTGGTATCCAAAAGTTACCTGTATAGAAAATGGGTACTTCTCTAATAGGAGAAGTACCCATTTTCTATCGTACTAACTAAAATTCAAAATTTAATATGGTTTGACAACGTCTTATGTGAACTTTGTTAAACCTCAATTTTGAATTTTGAAGTAAGTGACGAATTAACAAATAGTAGATTTTTAACACATTTTAAGGGGGACCGCGTTGCACGTATGTGCAAATTTTTTTTATATTAGTTACATATATTCGAAACCTGAAGCTGAATACACTATAAACATTGTGATATTATGTTATTTTTTACAATTTGTAATAACTTATAAACCTATATTGTATATGACTTTAATTATGGTAGTATTTTTTTAAATCAAAATGTTTATTTTCTGCTATATGTAAAAATATTATGAAATGTAATATATAAAGCAATATGATTTTGGCCAATCATTTTTGCATTTAGTTTTTGTATAATTATTATTTATCGTATGATATTTAAGTAACTCGTTGTACCCGTAAAACAAAGCGTAAGACAAAGGAACACCTGCTGTTTAGACAACACCTGACGCGTCACTGCCAAACAAACGAAGTTGCATATGTACAGGTACATATGAGTTGTACAGTGCTCGCCACGGATCTTTATGTTTGTGAAGTTAGCAACAAATGGCTGCGCAATGAACCAAAAACGGTACAAAGGGCGCAGGGG
>JAOCPS010534772.1:0-11384 GCA_025505425.1 Graphium colonna
ATTGAAACGAACTCTACATTAGTGAGCTTACTTCGCGTGACAAGTCTACATATTGATACCGGACGTGTCTGGTACGGAATAACACTATGTCGGAGTAAACAGTACACTGTACTCGTATTGCGTATAAATAGTAAGTAATTTAAAAAAGGAAGGTCGTCGGTTCACTAATATTTAGATAAGGATAATACACACCGATTGCCATCTTTTGTCTTCCTCAATTAGACCAGCAGGGTCTAAAGAACATACGTCTAAAATATGTACATTACCTTTAATTTTAAAAGGACATTATGAATGACGCAACCTTTCTGTCTCTATACTCTCACAACTGAACCCAAAAAATCGAAAAGACGATTCACGTTCTATTATAAAATCTTCGTAAAGTTCATATGTACATTTCAGTCAGCCACGTGTACGGGAAAGGCGAACTATTATACGCTATATTTTTAGCGAACCTGACACAAAAACGATATAAAGACCATCGACCCGCACAAGGTTAACCGACGTTATAACCCACAAAATAATTTTAAAAATTCTCGATCGAAACCGCGAGCAAAAAACTGGTATTCGTATGTTGCGTAAAGACAGACACCGAAGCCGTTATTGTTTACATTCGGCGCGGGTTTGAAATAACATTTTGAGAAATCGTATCGCATTGGCGGTCTGCCACGAGTCGCGTGTGAAAGTCCCGGTCGCCTGTGCACCAGGCAACCCAGATACTGCGCGTAGCGTGCATGTGCGTTCGCCATCGGCGTGCTGCAGGGTGCTACTATGGTACCGCTCTTTTTTTCGATCGAATTCTTAGGCATGTTTATAACTATACTGGCGAAATCTGGTAATGATTTCGATGATAATAAAGATATATATTTATATGCACGGATCGTTATGTTTACAGAGAACAGGACGTGTAACCTTTACCAACGATCGTACCTTTCCTTACAAGGTAAATATTAAAGTTGTATTATGGAATCATGTTGATTCTGTCTTAAATTAAAATAAATAACCTACTGTTCAAAAGTTCTAAAGACTCTTTTCATTTTAACATCTTTGGTTCTCTTCAATAACGAACTTTAATTGCACTAAGATTCAGATCAGTTAGTGCGACTGATGCTTTATAATGTGTATTTATTTTCCCCTTTTTCGCACTAAATCTTGTAGCAAAGTATTGCATGAAAAATCCATAAGAAAAATACTTGCTGCGGAAATTTTTAGTGACTGTCCAAACAACGGTTTGGACGGAACGGACGGTCCATTAGTATTTGATGGCTCGAGGTAAAGTTACCGAGTTCACAAGGTTTTCTCGGTTAAAGAAAATAATGGAATACATTTAGGTACTTTTATGTTTCACTTTAAGCGTTCTATATTAATACAGAACGAAATAAACATACAACATCTTACAGTTAGCTTATAATTGGAAGCCTTTTTTAAACTAAAGCGTATCTATAAATATTATTGTTCTTTTTCTTAATCAATCAAGCTTTAGTTATCGAGTTATAAATTCTTAAACAAAAATCACAACAATATTAACTTAGGTATAAGTTTCTAGATATTATAAGTATCTCTTTGTAAAGTCGGCATAAAATAAAGTATGCATGACTTTTGGGGCTGCCGGATGGCCATGTCTACCCTTTTCTTTTCCCACTCCTATCCCTTCTAAATCCTTAATCCCGGCCCATCCTATCCAATAACCCATTGTATCCAATTTCCTGGGTTGACAACGCACTCGCAACTCTTTGGGAGTTGCGTGTGTCCATGGGCGATAGGATCACTTACCATCAGTTGAACCATCTGCTCGTTTGTCTTCCTTTCCATAAAAAAAAAAAAACGTTTACACAATCGATCGTAGAGATGTAAAATGCAATAAAAACCATATTCTATGAATCGATTTTTGGACTATATCAAAAAAACCCGGGTAGTTTTCGTCACAAAACGAACTTCTATAGGAGTTAATATAATAAATCTAGTCTCTAAAAAAAATTGAATTTGATGCAATTTGGTACGGTACGTTATATAAAAATTGTCTTGTCTTTAAAAAAACACAAAAAGACGAGGCAGGGAACAGCATGTAAAATGTTTGTATACGAATGCATGATATATGAACAACGTGCGCGAGTCGAAAAACTGACTAAGTTAAAAATCGTCAGTTCATAACTTTCAGAGAAATCCGCAACACGCATACGGTCGAATTGAAAACCTCCTCTTTTTTGCAGTCGGTTGAAAATGTCGCGTTAATAAGAGAATGCATGACGTATTATCTATACGACACTTAGTGATTTCGTATACGGACTAATGTTGTATTTGATTGAAATTCTTCTTCTTGCTGTACTTCTTAGTAGTTCACTTTACTGTATCTATACTACGCGTATTTAGAAAAAACTAGAAGAAAATAACAGTGAACCCTCTATATAAGAAACATCTCATTTGCAAAATAAAAGTAAATTTATTTATTCTACACAAGTTAGTGAAAGAAATAAGTAAAAATATTTTCCAGACGGTATTTTTATACTCCCTTCCAAGAAGCAACTATTCCTAATAAGAAACTTTTATTATTGAAATTGGTTCAAATGAGTTGCTTATACAGAGCTTTCACTGTATTTCTTTTATTCCAACTAAGCGTCTGATGAGACGTCTTTTGTCTTGGATATAATTGATAAAATATCATGTTTATAAATGTTTTAAAGGTAAATAAAACAAAGGAAAAATAAATGAATATTTATTGTAACTCTTAATAAATATATTTACCAATCAACATTACATTAATTGCAAACTGAACTGGAACAATTTTTCATATTCATATGAAAGATGAAAAAAACCGCCATATTGATTTTATAAATCAAACAAACTCGCAACTTATTTTAAAAAAAACTTGCATTTATTTTAAATGCATACTTTATTACATATTACCGAGAATGGCATGTTGAATACCGAACAAAAAAAATACTTTTTCAGAAAACCCTAGTGGACCTTTCAAGAATAGGAAGGGTGTAGATGACGTAAACATTGTATTTGTTTTGTATAATAGATAAAAAACTGACACAAAATAGTTTTACCATTGTAATATATTGGTTTTACACAATGCTTATTAAAAATCATCAATTTTCTTTAGTAATGGTTAAATAAACATTTAATAAATCACAAATGAAGATTATTCTTTTATTCATAAATTAAAACAACAAAATAAAAAAGCTAGAGCAACTTATTAAGTAAACTATTCTACATAAAATACTACAAAATCTTTAATTTGTTATCGATTTATTTTTATTTGTTCTTACTCGTATTGTTCTGCTTACTATCTAAAAAAAAAAACATTTCTATACTGTCTGCCTACATTTAGGCAAAAAAAGGTTTGAGCATGAGATAAATTGTAAACATATATATAAACGCAAAAATAAATGTCTTTTATTAAACTTATCATAAAATGAATATTGAAACAATAAAAAAAGCACTCTTCGAAAACATGTACAATACACTATGAATATAATTTATATTTACAAAATTATTTTTAGTCACCTATTATTATTAAATTATTATTTTTAACGTAGTAATACTCTGACATTTTAGCATTAGTTGGAAACTACTATAGTATTACAATTATGATTAAACTGTGAAATGACATCTTCGAGTTATTTATAAGGGCAATATTTAAGGCGATCCCTAACAAATACAGCCAATATATCATTTTCGTAATAATGTATAAACATTTCAAAAATACTTTACTATGTTACTTCACTCTATATGTCTAAATCTAAACATTTACGCACATCAATAATTATCAAAAATCGTTTATTTTAAGGGGGACTTTCATCGATCGGTTGCATTAATTACTATGTATTCCCAAAAGCATACTTATTTTTTATTTACCAATAAATTAATTTACTAAACTGTAAAGAAGTATATCACTTATACAGCTATCAGCAAAAGATACTACCACTGGTGTATAAATAATGTAATAAAAAGATAAGCAAGAACATAGCACAGCTATATATCCTATACTTTATCTATAAAGGACCAATTTGTCACCAAAAAAAAAACTATATTAAATTCCAACATCACGAAGGCATGAGAATATCCTAAGCGAACGGCAAAAGGAAATAATCAAATTCAAAACCCATGACGAGTATTTTTTTTTCCTCGAAATTTAAAAGTATCTAAAGTATATATCGAATGTGAAATTGTTGAACAATTAAACACTATTATGAACTAAATATTTAGTTAAAATAAAAAAAATCTATAAAGACTTTGCTCTTTATATTACATTGGTAGTTATAGCCCAATAAATTTAAATAGAAAGAGACGACTATACATATATAAAATACATAATACATATGTATATATGAATCGGTTTCCACATATCTTACGTCATAGACGACTTGACATCAAAGTCAAAAAAAGATGACACGGTGAAAAAAGCTTAACAAGCTTCAAGAAATACATATTAAACAATATTTTATAGGATATTTGAAAATCACACCCACATTGTTTAAGGATAAACTATATAGAAAAATAAAAAAAAACACATTACTTCAAGATTCTGATCTTTATCCAGCGTCGTGTACGTTTAGAAAATGACAGAATGGACAACTTTGCAAAAACCTAAACCTTACAATTTCAACGAATCATAACCATTATGCACCATTTATAGTTTAACATGGTTAAAATCGAATATATATTTTTTCTACACTATAATCACTTAATGTATACCACACACACATCGGCACACTAGATAAGAGCTGCTTACATTGATATAATTGAACTGCGTAATACGTTTATTGAGAAATGACAAAAAAATCCAAAGAAAAATAAAAAAAAAATTACTTGTATATCCGCTTGTTGCTGTTAGCAAAGATATATGACAACAATTTTTTTAAACTATCACGGATGCATGTCATATGTATTTCGGACGTGACGCATAAAATAAAACCCCTAAAATTTGACACAACAAACAAGTCATATATATCAAATGTTGTTTAGTATATTATATACGAGGTTAAGTTAATCAAGTTGTATATATGTGATTCAAGTGGGTTATTATTAAGGAGTTTGGTACATTAAGTATGAAATTAAATCGATCAGGTTATATAGAGGATATATATAGGGGGTTCAAATGTATGACTAATTAGTTAATTAGTATATTAAGTATGTAGATAAATACATTGAAGTTTGTATATCTCTACTTACTACATACAGGGTGAATGGTTAGTCACTCCCAATACTCGAAGACGTTATATGTGGGGATTGTATATGAAGGATAAAAGTATTGTTAAAATCTATTTACTATCGAGTTAATATAATCTAAAGTTGAATATAAATGACATTTATCCTAGCAGACACGGCGCGGCCGGAGTGAAGCGGATGATGTACGACACTCGGGAGGTCGACGACTTATGTCGAACGAATGCCACGCCGAGTATCTAGCCAAAAATTTAGCCGAGAACTATGCTCCTAATTTTATTACATATATATGATGACAATCGAGTACCGAGTGTACTCCTTTGATATCGTTAGTGACTCACCAGTCAATGTCTGTATGTCGACGGTAGAAAGGCAAAGTGACTAGCGAACCATTTAACCTTTTTGGAGCAGAGCAAATTAAAGTTTTATAAAAGTTGAAAATTTAATTTTTTTTTTTTGGTTGATATCAAGAAGAACTTAAAGTTAAAAACATTAGGATGTTGTTTGTATAGCTTCCATCGATTAATACGGCCTGTGAAACTATTTTTTTTAAAACTTTAAATTGCTTTACTGCAAAACGGCCAAATAGTTCGTTAAACACTTTGCATTTAAACCGTCGCTATACGTGACGATTGGTGAATCACCTATGATATTCAAGGAGAGCACTCGGTACACAATTATCATCGTATTTATAAAATATTTGTTGTAATAAAATTAGGGGCATAGTTTAAGCCGAAATATTCCAACAAACGAATGAAGTGTGGCGGTACAACGCTGTGCCTACAATAGCCGAGCACGCTGCAGGTCATCGACCTCTCCGCCAGTACCACCACGCTGTGTCCGCTAGGATTAACATGAATTGCGTTACAATTTTTCATCAATATTTAATTGTAATAATATTTTATTCTTCATATATGATCCCCACATATACCGTCATAAATTATTGAAGGCGATTCCAGAAATCCTGTATATTTATAAACGAGGTGTTTGGGTTATTGCATAGGTGTTTAAGGGTGGTCAAGGCGCGGGTGTAGACGTGACCGGGGGACGCGTCCTAGGCTGCTGTCTCCTCTGCCGCGACAGGAAGGAGCTGCCGCCTGCCCGCATGGCGAACCTCTGTTCGACCGCCTCGCGGTGGCACCTCATGCTCAGCTGGTACCAGGCGGAGGCTAGGAGTCTCTGTTCGTTGCTGTTTGAACGCGCGTCTTCGCTCCCGCTACCGCTGCCACTCCATCTATTCATAAATGAATTTAAGTTAAAAAAAAACAAGCTTCAATAAAAAAAAAATCACATTTTCATTTTACTCTCTTTATGGATTTTGTAAATTAAATTATTGCTTTTTCAGAGGTCCTTAAAATAAGTGTGCAAATTTTCAATTCAATAATACGTCTCGAAGTTAGTTCAAACTGCGTTGAAATGTAACGTTAGATACATGCATCAGTAAAAGCGTGTGAAAATATTGACAAATAATATGCTGAACGAATTTGTAGTAAACATATAAACAATTTAAATGGTTGGATGAATATCGGTTGCAGCCGCATACCTACACGAGATCAAGCTGATATAATGTAATCCGTACGTGATAGACCAAAAACAGGGCTTCGGTGGGTTTCTAGCGATACCATCGTTAGCTTTATTCAGAGAAAGTATTCAAATGTCCACTTTTTTGACGTGATGAACGCCGGCTGGACATACGAAAAACATGACCCACTTTTTACGTTCCCACTGAGCGAGTGTGCAAGCGAGAGCGCGTAGCAGGGAATAAAAGAGGCACGATCAGCCTTAACAATCGACTTTTCATCGATGTCTTCTTATGACATTATCACGTAAAATCGTCCGTAGAGCGACTTCACAGACAATTTTTTTTAATAAGAAGAAAGCTATGTACGTATATGTTTAAGCTTTTGGAAATCATTTAAATTTAACCATTTTCAAGATACTCGCAAATGCGATTTTATATAGCTTTCTTTTTCTATATCTCCGGATATAGTTGTGGTACGCGGTTCGTTTTAGTCTATAAAGTCTCGCTGCAACGACCTGTTTCATTTAAAAAAAATCCTAAATATTTGGAAAGGGGCTAAATGGAATCGATATACTCGAAAAAGTCTGGCAATAGGAGAAAGTCACTAGAGTTAAAACTCAGAGAAATACATCCTATCTTCCAAGAAGCGAGATGATCGGAACCACAAAGTCGCCAATCGTTACAGTCGCGATCCACACATCGGATTCCAAAGACCTAATCGACAACCTCTAATATTTCTGAGCGCACTTATTTTGTAGTCTTTTTCAATTTAAATTAAGGAGAAAGTAAACAAACATTACATGCTTATAAAGAAATCCATTCAACCGATTTAAATTTTTATACTTATTATCATTTAAAAAAGGAACAATTGGATCGATTTTCGTGAAAATTATACGGGACCACCACGTAACACTATATCCCTTTTAATAAAAGATAATTTCGAAATCCGCTTTATAAATTTCGGAGAAAAAACGTCACATAGATTCTAAAAACATACAGTCGAATTGAAATTTTTTTTTT
Organism: Graphium colonna; assembly: GCA_025505425.1. Lineage (NCBI taxonomy): Eukaryota > Metazoa > Arthropoda > Insecta > Lepidoptera > Papilionidae > Graphium > Graphium colonna. Next base: position 7,712 of record JAOCPS010534772.1, read on the forward strand.
GAACTCTGTTAAAAATAGGACTAAAATGTTCGATACAGATAGACAATAAGGTATAGTAACAATTAGTCAGTTTCAGCTGATACTTTGCAATTAATGAAAAAAAATCGTTTCTTTACGTTTTCCCATACTTGTAACTGGAATAGACTATAATGAAACCCATGAAACAGCCCCTTTTTTAATGAAAAAAATAAATTTTATTTTTATTTAATGTCACTATTTACGAAGTAACGAGCAAGAGTATTGAGAAATTTGTCCGGATTAATACCTTCTACTGAATTTGTACACCGTACAACGCGACAAACAAGAAAATACCATCGATACCACCTCGATGATTGGCCTCAGTGGCAGTCTAACTCTGTGCGATTTCGCTGCCATTTCATGACACCTCTGAGGAACCAACAAACCGTGTTGCCAGCGATATTTCTAGATCTATACGACTTAGGTACTTTCAAGAAGAGAGCCTACTCCTATTTTAAAGGCCGGCAACGAGGTACAAGCCTCCTCTGGTGTTGCGGGAGTCCATGTGGGGCGGCACTTATCATCAGGTGAGCCGTTGGTTCATTTGCTTACCTCTTTAAATAAAAAAAAGTATTTCTACTCACTCGTGTCGGTTGTTGTTGGCTGTCTGTGTATCGTTCCTTGGGGAGGTTCCGCTGCTCTGTGCGCGCGAGTAGCCGAGCGTTATGTCCGACAGGGATTGCTGACCTGACCACGGACGAATTAACAAATTGACTTAACACATATGCAATTTAATATAATTTATTATAAACTGCCTGTTGCCTGCGTAAGAAGTCCCACTTTCATTTAATTCTTCTTTTACTTAAAGTCATTATTGATCATTTAATGCGGAATTTGTTATTGGTACATATAACGAAAGGGTTGTCAAATTGAACGTCACGCAGTGGCGCCATCTGATTGTCTGGAGATTTTCAAGCAATTCCATGCAAGCTTTTTGCCACTCCGCTGTCATGATGTGATATAGTCTAAAGCCTTCCTCAATTAATGGACTCAACACAGGAAGAATTTTTCAATTCGGACCAGTAGTTCCTGAGATTAGCGCATTCAAACAAACAAACTCTTGTTACTTATTAGTACTATGAAAGTCAACAAAGAATATGCATGACCCCGCGCCATAGTGTCAAATCGTAAAATATAGGTAGGGTCTGTAATAAAAAGATTTATAAAATAATATTTGTTTATGTCGGAACATTCTTATTCGCCAATCCCGCTTATCCCACTGCTCAAGTAATTATTCAACTAAAAAAAGTATTTTTAAAATCGGTTCATCAATGACAGACATATGCACAAAAAATAAAAACATCGAAATTGAGAGCCGCCTCCTTTTTAGAAGTCGATCAAAGCCATTAAGAATCTCTTGTAAAAAAACATATTTTTTCTTACTATCCATACTTATTGACAAATCGAGGACACCGTCATGCACATTCTTATTTGAATTGCATTGTATAAATATAAAACAAAATTTTAAGTAAAGAATAGGAAACAGCTAGTATGATTAAAAACTAGTGATAGACATACCGGGCGTCACCGTCCTAGGGTCTAAGGACTTGATGACCTCCTTGGCCTTCTCCACGCACTTCTTGTACTTGTCCTCGTGGGCTACGAGTTCAGCCTCGCGCGCTGACAAGGCCTCTTGCAACTTGCTCACTCGCCTTCTTTCTTCTGCTAAGGCCGCTTGGAGCTCTTCAACTTGCAGAGCTGGGAACAACAGTGATTGCAATTAAAAGATTATTCTCGCATAATATTACAAATAAACTGACATTAAATGCCTTATACGTGTGTGTTCGTGACATATTTTTTTGTAATATTGATTTCATAAACATGGGTGTATCTAGGATTATTTACCAGTAGGGGCTAGGCCCCTACAACCAAGTTTCTGAGGTGTTCTAACTAGAATTTAAAAACGTTAATCCAACATCCTGGGGTGGGCACCAGACCATGCTGGGATGGGCACGGCCCACCCGGCTCCTCCTATATTTACGCCCATGTTCAAAAACAACTACGAAAATGATTTTTCAGAAAACTTTACATGACCAATCCAAAAGTGTATATCCTCTCGTAAGTGTAACTATTCTTTAAAAAAAGAATTTGTAATATAAGTTTAAAATGACGGAAGTTGTGTTCGCAAATTATTTTTGTGTATGAAAAATACAAACGTCCTAATTAAGAACCTGCTCATTATTTGAAGTCGGTTGAAAAGGACTAATATATACAACACCTTTTACAAACAAATAATCCAATTTAGAACTTTCATTTCTTGTTTGAAAGGATATACTCCCAAAGTGATCTTAAGATAATCAGGTTAAGATAAGAATAAAAAAAAATCTTAGAAAAATCGAGGAAATTAATCAATCTTTATGGGAAAACTAAACAATTTGGGTATTTTTGTGAAGTCAGATTTAAAGCATATAAACTAATATTTATTTTTAGCTATAAAAAACCTTATAATGTAACATATTAGTTAATTTTCATCCATGCTTAAAACAGAAATACTTAATATTTTGACTAGTTGCAAAAAATTCATTGATTCATAATTTTCGATTTATTTTTTTATATAAAAAATATTTTTTTAATAAAAAAGTAACGACAGACGTAAAAACTGTCACAAATAAGTTAAACTTGAGCAATTTGTTTATAATAATGTAAAACAATTTCTAATGATATGAATGATGAAACTCCATACATTTCCTTTGATTATCCTCCATGGCGGACGCCAGCCGCTTCGTTTCCTGCGGAGCTTCCAAGGCCGCCTCTAGCTGCATGATTCTCTGGTTCGCCTCTCGGTTCTTAGTTCTCTGCTTTTCTAACCGCGCTGCGTAGTCTTCCAATAGAGCCTGTTTAATATAAAAACATTATTAAAAATATAAGATCGGTTTTGGCTTTTAACGTAATCGCGATAATTTGTTTTTTTAAAGTATAACAAAAAGCAGATTCTTCTGTTCAAAACCGTCCATTATTATGAATCGAAGTTATAAACAGGAGTGGTGAGTATCTACGATATTAAAAAAGAGCACTCGGTACTCGATTGTCATCATATTTATGTAATAAAATTAAGGGTCTAGTCGTGGCCCAAATTTTCCAATAAATGCATCAAGTGTGTGGCTGTGATCAGCCGGTACGCGCGAGACCGTCGACACCCTCCTCCGCCTACCGTCTCGCTCCGGCCACGCTGTGTCCGCTCTGACGAACACGAATTACGTAATAATTTTTTCAACTTTAAATCATGTTTGCTCAATGGTAAATCAATATTTATTTTAATATTTTTATTCGTCATATATGATCCCGGAACATAACATCTTAAAGTATTGAAGGTGATTCACCAATCACGTGTATATATTATTTTTTTCAAATAAAATATGACGTGCGGGAAATAACGTTGTTTTCACAAGGCAATATCCAAGAGTAAAAAAATTATGATTAAAGTATTTTCAAAGATAATAATACTTAATTTGACATTGTGCTGCGGAAGTTAATGTGCGTTGATTGTGTATTTGTTTAGCAATGCTTCAATTAAATATCCTTTGCTGTTAAAAATATGCTTATTTATTTTGCCCCTTAAACAAACGCGAATACTTTTAATTTTTTTTTTTTTTTTTTATGGAAAGGAAGACAAACGAGCAGACGGCTCACCTGATGGTAAGTGATCCCGTCGCCC
>JAOCPS010534882.1:0-11384 GCA_025505425.1 Graphium colonna
CTTTATTTTATGCCGACTTTACAAAGGGCGGTGGTACTTCCCCGGACAAGCGTGGCCTTAAAAGTGCAGCAAAAGCTGTGAAAGGATGTTATGCTCTACCATATCTCAAAAAAGCAAACTTTAAAATACTTATATAATATTATAAACCATATAACTATTTTTCATGGCAATGTGTTCATAAAATTTGTTATAGAGGGATTAAAATGTAAAAATGTTTAAAAGGAACTAAAGTCATATTTCATGTTTTAAGAGTATATAAAGGAATTTCATAATTTTATTAATACTTTTGATAGTGTTTTAGTATCAAGCTATATATCAAAAAGAGAGAGATAGACACAAAAATTAGTAATAAGTATGAATTTTAGTCAAAGGGACAGCAATAGGGATCTTAATGTATAACAATAAATTGTAAGGATAAAAGCATAATTCTAAAAAAGTTAATTTATAAGAATTTTTGCTAAAAGATCCTATTGCTAATAAAATCTTACTCTTTATGGTTGGAGAGAATCTTGGAGCTCAATGTTGTACGAGCAATATTTTCAAGGTCAGCACGTAAAGAGGCCTCATTAAAATTCTTTTGATGATCGAAACTTGATTCTGCTAATGCTCCCTTTGCAGCTTCCACAGCAATGCGCCAACCAGCAATTATGGTTTGAGGATGAAGTTTCTGTTCAATTAGTTTTTCAGCTTCTCTTAGTAATTCAGCCGCTGTAAACCATAATTATTAATTGTTAATAAAAACCTTTCGATTTAACTAGTTTACTGTAAAGTCATTAGAATCTCAACGTCTGGTTCCTATTACTATCATTTGCTAAAAATACACTAAGCATCTGACATACATTTTACTTGAAGTTATTCAATTAAGGTTATCAGTTTTCAATACATTTATACAAGCAAGTAAGTTTAAAGGTGGTAGTGCATAACATCTTTTCCAGTTTTTGTGGCACTTTTACGGCCACACTCAGGGAAGTACCACCTCTATTTATAAAGTCAGTTTAAAATAAAGTATGCATGACATTTGGGGCTGTCAGCCTTTTTCCTCCAAATCCCTAATCCCGACCCATCCTCTCCAATAAACCTGTTCTATCCATTTTCCCAGATTGATAATGTAGAGTGGTCTTTTTCAAAAAAAAAAAAAATTTTGGCCAATTTTTACAAATAGATGACAATTTCATTGCAATTTTTCAATATAAATAAAATGATATTTCCAACAAAAAATTGATTGTAAAATGAACTAGATTGTTTGGAGAAAGTATTTCATAGACATATTGAGATCATTATTAACTGTTTGCACTCCATTATCACCTCATTTGCAACATTTAAAATATGAACTTTTAATCCACTGTGGCCTCTAAGGCAACAAGATTATTTTGCCACTTAAAGAGTTTTTGTATAAACTGATGTGTGAGTTTATTTTAACATGTTTATGTTTACATTATGAAAGTGGTTGAATATGCACTTTTGGAGATAAAAAATATTTAGTTTCAATCAGTTTTGAGGACTGAATAGGCTGGAGTGCAAAGGGTTAACACATCATTTTGCTTTACATTGCGGTGCATAAGCTTTATATTTTTTTCCCAGTGTGTTGACTTACCAATGCTCCTAACACAATAGATACATTATTTTTTAGAAAAGTATAATGAATGTATATTACTATTGGCATGTTCTATAACCTAAATGATTTGATGAATTTTTTTCACAAAATAATATTTATGTATTTTTCCTCAAAGTTTTCAAACAGGACATAAAAAAAACTTATTTTATAAAAGACTAGCAAAAAGTTGTAATGTAATTTGGAATAACAATCATTTGGAATACCTAAATAATATTGAATGTAGCTTTGGCTTTACCTCCATAGCCTTATGGTATGGGTTTTTGCTTTGTATACTGGAGGTTGTGGATTCAAATCCCGTGGGCGAACAATAACTTTGTATTGTTGTTTCTTGGTTGGATTTCGGCAATGAGGGCTGATCACCCAATTGCCTGAAAAGAAAGATGATCCATGCGTCGGATGGGCATTTTAAGTCAGTCCTATTCCTGATCTCTCTCAAGTCATGTTGGATATCAATCCCATCAGACTTTGAGAGTTAAGGAAAAGAGAGTGCACCCGTGCCTGGGCGTACAATTGTGCACTTTAATATCTCCTGACATTATCTCCAGTTGATCTCTGAGTAAATTGACCATAGTGACAGAAATTCAATTAGGAGGACTTTAGCCTTGGCTTTTAGTTCTCAATAAGTTACTAAGTTCCTGTAATCTTATAATTATTAAACTTATTTATTACTTAAAAACATAAAATTGAAGTAATACCTAAAACTGTTACAGATGTTGTGCCATCACCTACTTCATCATCTTGTACTTTAGACATGTCCACCAAAATCTTGGCAGCTGGGTTGTCTATACCAATTGATTTTAATATAGTAGCACCATCATTGGTCACTTCAACCTGTGAGTTTATGTAAAACAAATATTAAGATTATGATATATTATACCATTTTGGTCATCTGTTATCCAAGAAATATAATATTTAGGTACCTGTCCCGCATTTCTACCGCTGGATACTAAGATCTTGTCCATTCCTTTAGGGCCTAATGTACTTTTAACAAGATCTCCAATTGCAATAGCTCCAATGAAGCTAGACATTCGCGCGATCTCCGCCTTTTCTTCTTCCGCCTCATTTTTCAATATTCTGATAGGATTAAGTGATACCTGCACGTATTTTAATAGATATTATACAAAATGAACACATGTGCGAAGAACATATCGGCATGACGTTAATCAGACATTGCTATTAATTATTATCTTCTTTAATAGCACGACTTACCATTTTGATATTTTCTGTAAGTACTGGTCACAAATTCAGAAAAACTTAAGTTTTGTTTAAAAATCTAACCAAAACCAAAGTTTAAAGTTAACAAAAATATTCTAATTTCTTACTGTCTCCGGATAGAACATAGACTGCTGAGCTGATCCAAAGACAAAGAGATTTATTTTTTTTTTGCTTGTTATAGGCTACGGTATTTAAACTATGCTGCCGTCTGTTTCGGACAAGAACTTTAAAAAACTGCAGAAAAAATTGAAAACTGCAAAGTTATATAAATAGTGGATAAGCTTGTAACTTTGTAATCACATTTGAATACCCTTTTTGTTATCAAACATGTATTTTAAATTGTATCAGTTTTTCCCGTAAAACAGATTCCTTACACAATGTTGTTAAATCAATGTACTAGAATTAACTGTTAATTTATTCGCTAATATATTTATAATTAAATCATAAGTTAGTGGCCCCTAAAGCCTTCTTTGGGTTGGTCACTCTGTCAGAGCACCATACTAGCCATAATCAAAAAATGTTTCATATTGCTAAAATAATAGCCATCAGATAATTTTTTGGTAACTTTTTTCATTTAAATTAAGTTTATATTATACTGGGCCAAGAGCTGGAAATATATAAATATAAATTACTATACGAGACCTAAGCGTGCCTCAAACAACTAACCAAATTGTCCACCAACCTTTTTACTCTACTTAGGTACTACTACAAGAGCGCACGAGTTTTTTATTTTATGCTATTTTGTTGACACTTTTTTTATCTAATAGCCATTGGAGTGTAGAGTGTACTTCCTTACATCTACAATTCTTAATCACCTGGTAACCTAAAGGCAAAGAAATAAGCAAAAGCATTTTAGATGATGAGACATAGATAAATAATCCTCTTTTGATATGAGGCATCACATGACTATGTTTTTGTTAAACTTACAGTTGTCGGTTATTATGACGTCGTACAAAATGTGCAGCTACGGATGGTCAAATGTTATAGATGTCGTTGCCGAACAGTTAAAGGTTTTTACGAAATCTCTATGATATGAATTGAAGTCTGTCAAATTGTATGACGCCATATTGCCATATTTATATACGTGACAACAACGGTTTGCTTGTTCTGTGCTTTGTAAATTATTCATAATATAGTTTACGCTTAATTTCTTTTTGTTGTACAACGTTTAGATCTTATTAAAATGGAAGAACAAAGTGGTACATCTGCGCCGAGAGTAAGCGATAAACGCTTAGCACAAACTCAAGCTAAGGTAGATGAAGTTGTTGGAATAATGCGTGTCAACGTCGAGAAAGTTTTGGAACGAGATCAAAAACTATCAGAACTAGACAATCGAGCAGACGCTCTACAACATGGGGCAGCACAATTTGAACAACAGGCTGGTAAGCTTAAAAGGAAGTACTGGTGGCAAAACTTGAAAATGATGCTGATAATGGGTGCTATCGGAGCAGTTTTACTCATTATCATTATTGTGTGGGCTACAAGTGGATCAAGCTCATCTCCCGCCCCAGCTCCTGCGCCGGTTACTGAGGCTCCACCCACCGGACGATAAATTTTCTAAAAAATATTGAGATAAAAATATTGCATCATTGGCATTACACACCTATTTAGAATGTACTCTTTTACAGAAAGTATTTAAACTAAATCTTGACTGATCACACAAATAAAAACTATATTTTGTACCATATATACCTTCAGATTTAAGAAATATATATTTATTACAAAATTTTATTCATATACAGTAGTTTTTGATACCTGTCATCTACAAAATTATTATTACATAGAGAGTACACTTTATTCTCATGAGAACTTATTCAAATAATGTTATACAATATATCTTTATCAAATGACGAAAGTCATTCTGTGTTTAGAAAATAGAGATATTAAGTATTACTAGGTGTTGCTTTATATTTTTTGGTAATCTATTGTTATTGTAAAGTGGCCAATATGTACAGGATAAATTGTTAATATATATATAAAAAAATTACTATGTCATATAGAGCTTATTTATTAGCAGGTAGACCCGAAGAACTGAATATACACACAATATTCAAAAGACATTGCAATACATCTAATTTCACCTCTATATTGCTTTGAGTAATGTATGAACTTTAATAAGCAAGTTGGTAAGCACAATGTTATTTTTGAAGCACAAATAATGTTTTCTTTTTTATTCATAAACAACACGACACAATTTTTTATAATTTTTAAATGATTACTTGTTCATGTAAAAGTTCATAAAAATATGTTGGGAAAAACTGCATTTATATTCATAAAGTAATGGAAGATAGGGACCAAAAGCATTAATTAATGTGCAGCCTCAAAGTTCCGAAGCCGTTTGTCCTTGACTTTGCTTTGATGCTTTGTAACTAAGATAATGTCTACGAAATTCATACTATGCTATCTTTATCCAGTTGTTTTGTATTATATAAGAATATAATAAATGTATGTATTCTTCAATCTGACTTTGTTATTTAGTTGTGTAATAAATAATACCTTATTGATATTCAGTTTTCAAATATGCAAGCCATCAGTTTTAGTTGTAAAAACTCAAACATTCAAAAATTATAGGCTTTAGATAAAGGCATTGTTTTATCTTTGATGGTGGTAAAGACTAAAGCTTTATCATACTGTGTATTGTTTTTACAATGTTTATTTTAAGCAGATCTATGAAGATTCAGATATTTGAAGCAGATGAAAGTATGTCAGTGTCATCATAAATGACTACCCTAATTTGTATGAAATTTTGTGTGTTGTAACAAGCCCAGGATATTTTGGAGCTAGGTGATGCTGCCATATAGGAGTAGTATAAACTAGATGCAAGATGCATACATATGTTCTGCTTGTGCACAAAGAACTTTTATTGAATGTGAATACCACACCCATTACCATTGAGTGAATGGTACTGTTTTCCTCATTATGTTCAAGTTTATACTTTAAAAGAGTAATATACAATTGATTTGAACATTTACCTCACAATATTTTACCGCTAACATTAAGACTCCAAATTAAAAACTACATTTTTTGGTAATTTTTTCCTTCTGGGACACTTCCTATTTTGTTATACCAATATTTTAAATTGATAGAGAATAATAATTAATTAGACCTGTGTATAGCGAAATTTCAAGACAACACTTGGTTTTTGAGAAAAAAAAATGTATGGACTACTGCCATTTTTGATACTCAATCATGACTTATGTAAATATTATACATAGGAAATATTTACAATTGGTTGTAATTTGTAATTGTTTTAACATTAAATGATTTTGTACCAAATGGTATATAAAATAATAGAATGCAAAACTAAAAAAATTGGTGAGAAGTGGATGCCATTCACTTCGAGGTTAGGTACACTTTTTTATTTTTACAAAAAAAAATGAATACAAATCAATTACAAATTTCAACCAATTGGAAATACTTCCTATATATAATATTTACATAGGTTGCGATTGGGGATCAAAAATGGCGGTTGTCCAAATTAGAACCATTAAAATTACAAACTTATATTTATTTTTTCTCGAAAACCAAGCATTACCTAGAAATTTCGCTATACACGGGTATAAGGAGTTAATATTCTCTTTAAATTTAAAATATTGGCATACCAAAATAGGAAGTGTCCCAGAAGGAAAAATGTACCCATTTGTTAATACAATTTACTTTGGTTTGATGATTATATAAGACTAAACTTAAATAAGGCTATACTGCTTGCGATTAAATGATATCAAAGTGAGCCAGCACATTGATTTGTGTATGCAATTTGTTTAACGAAATGTAAAATGGTGGCAGTAAAACTTGTTTATTGTGATTACTACGATTGCATTTTATGTAATTATCGTTCGGAATGGCGCGTCGTATTTGGGTCTGAACAAACTGGAAGGCAGTTAATGCAATTGTAAAATATGATGCCTGTTCTACTGATATAGCTGAGGCAGGGATGTAAGGTATATATTATTTACAAAATAATCCCATGAATTAATATTAGCTGCCTTTAGCAGTGTTTTGAAATCAAAAGGACTCAACAGAAAGCAAGCAATAACAAAAACTTGTCCTTGCATATGTAAATCTTAATCACTCATGGATCCACATGTTGAAAGAAAGAAAGAAAAATAATTATTTGGTCCCCATAAAATACAAATAAAAAAAAACAAATACAATTAAATGCACCTAAAAGGTTTCCACTCAGCTTTAAATCATGAAGTTGGCAGGTTTACGTGATCGCTGGTTTTCAATGGAACCGTAGGGGTGAGATATAAATGACGCAAAGTATTAACATAAAAGATATACAAAAAAATTCTCCTTCTAAAACTAAAAATAACAAATATGGTAAAAAATAATAATGATGGCAACAATAAACTTAAATATTTTATTGTGAGGCCACTCTATTGAATAATATAGGCTTATAGTATTTTATTTCATTGCATTATAAAATTTTGCAACTTTTAATGCCGCCAATGGATTATTATCAATTTTGTCAAACATTAAAACCTACGAATATAAAGTGACGTCTCTTTATATTCGAATGTTTTTTACTATAAATTGTTCAGAGAATTTGTCTCCTAAAATATTTGTTATATTGACAATTTACTTAGTATATCTGCATACGTACATAATTTGTTATATTCTAGTACTTAATTATTTAGATATGAAATATATGCGAAAATTAAGTCAATACTGCGAATGAATACCAAGATAGATAGGTTAGATAGATTTCCCAGAAACGAAAGAGGATGGATATTATACATAAAATGACTGCGTTGATAAAAACTAAGCATTCTTATCCACGTTTCCTTTGATAAACAATTAATGGTCAGTTCTAAAATTCAGTGACAAAATAATGATTTCAGATATTAATACAAGTCTGTTAATAAAAATATCGCTGTAAGTACGATGCATATTTTTTATTTCATTTATTTTTATATATATTTCTTTTTATGCGACTAACGGCATATATTAACTGTTAGATAGACACCAGAAGGCGGTCATCAACACCCACATTATTCGCTTGTACTAGGAATAACCTTATTAGGAATTGTTTGGTTAGAAAATTCTTTTCTAGGTAATCGTAAACAACTGGAATGTTGCTCTATATGGCGACGGTAAGTGCAAACAACAAGGTGCGTAATGCAATTAGTCAAAAGATTAACATTCGACGTCGATTCGATGATTTAAAGCCTATATAAAATCTGTTTTCCTATCAGTCATGTACAATGCTGCATAATAAGTTTTTTTGAGAAATATCCATATAAAGTTAGTTTAGTCTTCCTTTCTAACTTATCTGTCTCTGTAACCTAAAGGTAAGAGCTAACTATAAACGTTTTAAGAGATAGTTTAGTTAGTCTGATATACAGTACCACAGTTTCTAACGCTTAATAGCGTCTTTAAAACTGATAAAGATAAGTGGATCATTGCAATCTGTCTTGTGGCGTAATAGAAGCATTTTAATCATAATAGGTAATAATGCGGCTACAAAGACAAATCAGAAGTTGCGACTGTAGGCACCAGTTTTTAAAAAAGTTCCTACTAGACTTGATCCTACACCTACAAGGCACGACCATGACCTTTAAAAACTGTTATTTAACTAGACTTGCGATTTTTGTTACCTGTATAAAGTAAAATTTCAAAAGCGCCATCTAAACAAACGTTTATTTCGGTAAAATTTGCATTTGCCAACGTTGTCAAGAGATGGCGTGGTAATAGCAAACATGTAGTAACAAAAGAACCTGTTTATGTTTGTTAATATTTAGTTCATGTAATTAAACAGCTTATTAGATTCAGTTGGATACTGACATATTCAACAGAACCATTAATTTATTAGAGTTTAAAGTTCTGTTTGTCTGACCGCACAGTTGGGGTGGTCTTTCTTCTCCATCCAAAGCCAGCATGAACCAGAACAATTGGCTTTTGAGGGTTTCAGACATTGAATACAAATAACTGAAGCGATTTTTATGAAATATAAACAATTTGTAAGTTAAAAAAAATAATTTTTAAACTCGATTCATAAATTAAAACGATTTGAGAACTTTACCTATTCCTTAAAGTGCAATACACTTCAAAGAATGAAAGTCACTTATAGTGTGCTATGGAACTAGTATTTGGTCTACTACGATTACTGTATTAAATTTTACTCAAAGATAAAAGTGCTTGAATTTTTGGAATAAAGGACCTGGTAAACTTTGTTAATCGATAACTAAGCCACTCGAATATGTACACATTTTAGTTTTGTCAAATCAGCACAGCCTTTTCAGAGTTTATTGATGCATACTTATATAAATGTTATATTCCATGATTGCCGGACAAATGACAAACCACTGATATCCGTATAATTATTTATCTATACCTACGTTAATAGGTAAAACTTATTATTTTTAAAAAGGTACAATAGTTATTTAAAAGAACCTAGTGGTGTCGTGTCGACACCAGATCAAGTTCTATTCGAGGTATAAAGAAAATAATTTTTCGGGTATACATTCTTATTAGGATTTTATTTATCGACAAGAATCAAAAAAATACTTTACAAAATTATCTTAACACCTCTATTTTGTTTACAATATTTTTTTTTAAAAAATTGTAATATACAAAGGAACACCTACTTACATGAATAAGATATAATAATAAATAAATAAATGAATAAACAGTCATCCCTTAGACTATATATTCGACACTGTACAGCCATCAGACATTGCCGTATAGGGTGGGTACCCTTCCGCAACTCTTTATAAGGAACTTCGTTCCGACAATAATATTAGGATAAAGTATACAGCGAGAATGTATGGTTGTGAGATTTGGTATAGTCATAGTTTATAAAATAAATCTATATTAAAACAAATAACAGTCAAAACTGAATTAAGGCGAGGTTCTCCAAGCGCACAATGCTAATGCTGATGAATGAAATCCGTGTACGAGAGAAAGAACCGTCCTCAAAAGCACCGGAATCATAAGGACAGCGATCACGACGCCACGGTGCGATCGAAACGGAGCGGGAGCGAATGGTCCTGTAAAATCGTTGATTTTGAGAAGAAAACAATCGTGTTGTATAATATTGACAATATTATGACCGACATCGCGGACACCATCACAGATGCTTATTTTAGTTTGATTTTCCATTCGTTAAATTTCGTACAGTTTAAGTAATATTGATTTTAAGATGACGAATAGAGGTATGTTTGGCATTTTTTTCTATGGGATAAAGTTCTCAAATATAAGTGGTTATTTTTTACATTTCTAAAATGTAGTATTACAAAATAAAACCGTTTACAAAAGGAAAAACTAGGAGAACCCCGCCTTACACATATTAATGTTTTGACTGGTAAATTATGAAACTAGTGGTGCAACTTGTTGCCTGATGAAATAAAATGTAATTATTAGGATTAAAAAATTCCTGCTTCTGTATTAATCGATCTTCTACTAAAATTAATGCTAGTTAACAAAATAATGCAACAGCGCTTTCACTCACAATATATCGTCACTTTTTTTAAATGTTTTATTTTGAACCGACTTAAAAAAGGCTCTCAATTCGGATGTTTTTTTAAAGTGTTCGCGCGTATCTCCATCATTTATGAAACGATTTTAAAAATCAACTTTTTATCTAATAGAGTATTCTTCCAAAATCGTAGATAAAAATCGGTTCAGTAGTATGTTTTCAAAATCAAAAGAACGCAGAAGATATGTTTCGATAGTAACATTTAAGACGTTTTAAGTCGGTTTTTGTAATTTGCTGTAAAAATAAACTTGTTCGTTTTAAATTCGTTTTAAAAATTAAGGGATAGTCTATTTGGTCAAACCAATTATATTTGTACGTTGTTTTGTAAAATTTATTAGTGTTTTTCTAATAAATTAACATACAAGCTAATGGTAATGCCATAGTTATTTATAGGTATTAAACATCTGTCATCTGTTTTAACTTTTTGTATATTTTCATATTTCCTATTTTTTATTAATTGTAATGTCCGTGCGGTATTTAATTGTTGTTAATTGTAATGCTAAATTTAAATTTATGATATTAAGTTATATCTGTGGTCAATTTTTTAATATATTGTGATCGGATGTGTAATGTAAAATTTCTTTTTGCCCGTAGTGGCGTTCACATGTGCGCTACATATGTCATGCAATAACAAAGAAGAAAAATCCCGTATTCACTAAAAATATGTTATTAAAATATTTATTTTTTATTTTAGTTGCATATTTTTAGTGAATGCGGTTGTATGTGAACTTACTTTGGTGAACCTGTATACCTAAATATAAATACATGTCGGTACATAAGTGATGCTTTTTCGTTCGATAATGTTTTTTATCTTTATTCGTTAATTATTTTTAATGTCATATAATACGTGTTCGACATACATACGCCCATAAACCTTTTAGTTTATTTTGTTTTATTGTTTAATACCTATATTGTTATTCCTAATATACTTTATTAAATTCTTTTCCTGTATAAAATAGGAAATTATAAAAACACTCGTGCACATACATGTATTAAGTACCTTTAATGTGTCTTCCAGTGCGTGACTTGATAAATCCTAAACAGTTTAGTTAGGGGCCCAGATTTTATTTTTGC
>JAOCPS010534993.1:0-11384 GCA_025505425.1 Graphium colonna
TTTTTAACAATTTCTTCTATTGTAACTTTCAATGTGAGGCCAATAGTATATTTTCCTAGCCAATTGTTTCATTTTTGACATGCCTATGTGACTTTCATGTAAAGTTTTTATAACTGACATTCTTACAGTCTTGAGTACAATTAATCTATCTCTATAAAATACTAAACTAACATTAAATGACAAGTCGGTCTTTAAATTTTGATAACTTTGTAAATAATCAGGAATGTTATTATTACTAGGCCAACCATTCTCAATGTAATTAATTAATCCTAACAACTCAGTATCCTTACAGCTCTCTGTGATTAACTCAAACTTTTGTTCTTCTGTACATTCTAAATTCCGCGTCAAGCCTACACAATGTATAACCTCATACAACGTAATTCAGTAATTTTTTTCTTAAGATTATTATACACATTTTCATGAACCTCTGTCCATAACCAATCAACATCTTTTTTCAACAACAAATGTGTGATGTGTGATGCAATTTGAGCCATGATTATTATATATTTTCTTAAATAACTCACCATTCCAAGAAAAATCTTTAATTGTTTTTTATTTGTTGGCCTTTTCATATTTAATATGGCATTTACCCTTTCCAGGTCTATTTTCATGCCATTTTCTGAGAATAAGTGACCAAAGTATTTAACTTCCTTCAATTTATGTTTTTCTTCAATTTGCTTGCATTAAACCTGACATTATGTTCTTTAGCTCTTTCAAAACTTTATCTAATATTTTATCGTGTTCCTGGTCATTTCCAACACAAACTAATAAATCATCACAGTATGTTATTAGACGAGGTATGTCTCCAAAGGCCATTTCACTATATTTTTGAAAAATTTCTGGACCCACTGATAGGCCAAAGGGCAACCTCAAAAATTTATAGCAGCCTTAGGAGCTGTTAAATGTACAAAGATCATTTGAGTCCTCACTCAGTTTAATATTATAAAAGCCATCTGACAAATATAATAACAAAATACACTTCTTATAACACAAATTAGACACTATTTAATCTATAGGTATTAAGTGATGCTCTCTTATCAAGATCTTATTAAGATCTTTAGGATCTAAACAAATTCTAAAGGAACCATCTTTCTTTTCAATAATAACAAAATTGCTTACAAAATTTGTTGGGTGTTCGCCTCTCGCAATGACTTTGTGCTTCACTAGAGCTATCTCATCAGAACTTGTCTGCGAGGCATTTCGTCAGTGCGTTAGGCACTCTCAGTGTTCATATTAATTATATTTTGTTGACAAACTTTAGCATTTTCTATCATATTAATATTAGTTTTAATTATGAAGTTTAATTTTTTTAATGATTTAATCCACACATTTATTCACACCTTTTTTGACTATTAAAAATTCTAATATTAGGTATTTTTATCATCATTCCTAATAGTGTTATAACTTTCAATGTTACTGTCCCCAAGGGCATTATCTTCCCCTACCGAAGACCTCAATAATTGTTTTAGTCTCAGAAAACACATATTCTTAACATCATCGACTATCTTAGTCAAATCACTTAAACTGAGAATACTTAAACTGGGGATTGACAAATGTTTCATGTGTTCTTTAGATAGTTCTGTCGACCTGCAGGTGTCCACAGCTTTTGTCATAGTCAAATATTTTATTTCTAGTAACTTCTGCTGTGTCCGCTGCTCTCTGATGCTAATGACAATTATGTCTCTTATCATCCGATCCTTTTGGTCTCCAAAATTGAAACTATCAGCCATGTTCATTATTGCTGTATGGAAAGTATCAAAAGGCTCACCATCTTCTTGACATCTTTTGTTGAAATTAAAACTGTTTATGCCTTTATTTTGTCAGGACTTGAAGTAATTTTCAGAGACATTAATCACTTCTTCCAATTTTGCTTTTTCTGTAGTTTTAAACAGGTCGAAGTATAGCTCCTGCGCTTAGGGCTCTATTCAATTTTAAAAAATGGCTGCTTTCCTTGCTTCAGAATATTTTTCAAATCCTGCCGATTGCATAAAAATATTTAAACTGCTTGAAACGCTGCCATCTCGGATAACCTTGTTCCACGTTGTCCAAATCTAACCCATTCGGCGTTTTGTACTCGATGGATGCATAGTTTACACCCGGTGCCACATTTTCTTCTGACATTTTGTATTCTTATTTTTAGAGCCGTTTGAATCCGATCTGCGCCATGTAAAATTTTGATGGTCTTGAATAAAACACTGCTTGAGATCTTCGGTGTATATTTTCTAATTGTTTTTTAAGCGGTACAACTTCTTTAGTATTATATTATTATATATTTTCTTAACTTTATAATATTGTATGTCCTTCCCATACATTTACAAAATCCAAAAGAGTACAAAAGAGATAGCAGATATGATACCTTGACATTGGCAGTGACATAAACTACGTTCAGTTTTTACTACAATACGCTCTGTCTAGTTAGTCTAGAGGCCTTTGCCCAGCAGTAGAACAGGTTAAAAAAATAGGCTGTTACTTTACTTTACTTTCTTTTATGAACAGTATAAAGCATTTTAATCGTGGTGAAGGAAATTTTTACTACTATCATAAGTAAAAATGTGGCATTGTTTCCTTATTCGCCTTTGTCATTTGTCAAGGTTGAGGATTGCTTACAGGGTACATGAAGTTTAAGTAAAAATAATTCCTTCGTGATTAAACTGAATCTACAGCAGAAAACAACAAAATGAATTTCGGTATCTAGTTTCTTCGAGAACAGACCGAATCGCAAAAAGAAAATAAAATTTCCCGACTAGTATATGTAATGCTTTTCCTTGTCTAAGAATAGAGAAAAATATGTGTTAACTTTGTTCTTACAATCGTCAGAACTTACAACGTTATCCATGTTATGATACTACACTTGCAGATATATTCCGATGTATTTTTATTTATTTTGTCCACATAAAAATGCCTGTTTTGACTCTTGAATCTGAAAATAGTGATTCACTTAACTATTGCTTTGATGAGTTACACTTTTGTAACTTATTATATTATTAAGAGTAGTTTATAAGTAAGAAGTATACGTTATCAGCACGATAGTCACTAACTTAGAGAAGAAAGTGAAATGAAAATTCTGTGATGAAATTACTTATTTTGCAAAAGGTTGCAATCCGGATTTTAATATATGAGAAATCTACTACGTATTTTTAGAGAAGTGACTGGGAACAGTTAGCCTGACTTATCCTTGTATATACTTGCGCAATATCAGAAGATTTACAAGAGTGTAGCTTGCCTTTAAGGTAGGAATAAACTCATTTCTTGAAGATCTCTAATCTTATCGGTCCCGAAATACCATTGGCGACAATTAAATTCCAAAACGTTTGGCGCTTTTGGAATTAATTGTGACAGAAACTGACGATGAACACACTATGGTGGACTGCCAACCCTCGAGGTGGTATAGGTGGCATTTGGTGTCGGGCGCGTTGTACGATAAAGAAACTGTGCAGCAAGTATTTATTCAAACAATTCAAATCATTTATTTTTATGGATTTTATTGACAGCTTACATTTTAGGCAAAAACCTTTTAAAATAATTTCCTTTTGCAATATCTTATCTCATGAAAGAAAATAACAGGCTCGTTATTATTTCAAGAGTCAGAAGTAGTTTTCAAGAATTACTTTGTGAAGCACCTAAAGGTGTGTTATTTAACCTTGTGATTTTTTTTGCGCTAAAATAAAGCTCACAGCATATTTCAACGCAAGTAAATTAATAGCTACTTGCCTAATACAGTTTTATATTGTATTAAAAAGCAGCAACTCAAAAAGAGGAAAGAAATCTTATGTCCGATAATGGGGGATAATGAGTATGGTTTACTTAACGAATCCTTAAAATGTTCCTGATGCAACTGTTCTATTCAAATTCACTTATACTATGCAAATTAGAAGTATTAAAATGTATTTTATTTAAAGCATACAAAGAGCAACACAATCACGCAATTATTAAATGTACCATATACCTCTTAATCTATATGTGAATATATTTTTTTTATTTTTAATTATTAAAATAAAATTCAATCTCTCAGAACAAATTTTAAGACTTTTCGTAAAGCATCTTGGAGCGTTTCAGGTTAGTTTTTGTTGTATAACCAAAAACAGGATATTTTACATTTTAAAATACATCAGAAAACAAACAAAGAACTTCTTTAGGCAAAAAGTATTAAGTAAGAAAAAACTGTAAATTATAATATTTTAACTTCATTATTTTTATTTTAGTTTTGTTGTCATGTCAAGAAATAAATCCAGCTGTATTTTAAAACCGCAAAAAATCAATATATACTTACAAAAAAACATGATTATATTCTTTCCATTTCAATTTCGACCTGTCTAATGTTGCCTACAATTTTGCTAATCCTTTCTATATGTATCAGTCCAAGTCCCTTTAATTATAGATGGAGATGGAGATCCCTTTTGGAGATTAACCGATCCACTTAACCTAACAGGTAAAAAAAGTTAAAAACATTGATCCTTTTTCAGCATTCTCAGCAACATTTAACAAATCTACTTTTGATAATACCAACATTATTAGTTTTTTTATACGTATGTATTTAATGGCACATCTTCCATAACTTGGCCAGCTTGACATTTTTGCTGTTTTCCACGGAAGTAATGCAACTTACTTAGTACGTAATAATATTATTTAAAACCGTCAAATACTATGAGCGTAATAACAAATTATTTTTATGGAGAGATAGGCAAACGAGCAAGCAGGTCACCTGACGGAAAGTGATTACCGCCACCCATAAACTTCTGCAACAATAGAGGAGTTACAAAAGATTTTCCAACCTTTAAGGTGGGAATAAACTCTTTTCTTGAAGATCCCTAAGTCATATCGGTTCTAAAGTACCGCTGGCGACAATTCATCCATATGGATGTCGTGCGTGGCAAAAAATGACGACAAAAACTGTGGTAGATTGCAAACCATCGAGGTGGTATTGGTGGACTGGATCATCGACGATTCGAGTAAATCGACACTAGAAACGTTCAAATGGAATGTTGGTTGTTTAGTTGGTTAGTTGTTTGTGTAGTTGGTAGGAAAGTACCTCAACCCAGAGGTGATAACAGTATTCAGTGTGTTTGGCCGTACTTGCGCCTTGTGTAGCTTCAGCAGGTTTCTTTTTAATTTAGTAAGTTTTAACCAGCGATTGTGTAAAAAGTAATAATAATATAGATATAAATCCTTAATTGATGTTGTCCCATCTTTTCACAGCTTTTGCTAAGCTTTTACCACCGCCCTCGTCCAAGGAAGTACCACCACCCTTAAAAAAATCGAAAAAGTATGCACGAGTTTTGGAGATGCCGAGAAGCTTAGCCATGGCCATGTCTTCTCTTCTCTTTTCCACTAATTTTCTGTCAAAATCCATAATCCCGACCCAGACTTACCAGTAAACCTATTCATTTAAATAACATGTGACATTAATTAATAAAACTTTGAAAATAAAAAATAACTTGCAGTTGAAAGTAGCGTAGCCTTTTCTACAAAAAGCTATTTTATTTCATTTCACCAGATAACTATTCAAATTTCAGAAACTTTAAAATGTTATATAAATTTCCTTGTGCTAAATATTTTATGGCCTATTAAAAAATAGCTCGTTGATTTTGCTGAAAAATTTGTATGTATTATAAAAAATCAAAAGAAAATTCTAAGCTTTATCGAAGGCAACATTCTGGCCATCCCATTCTATATTCAAGAGACAGTTTTAAAGTGTTTACTATGAACTTCTTTGTCATACACGTAAAAATATTAAGATCTTTAAACTAGTGGTTTCTTTATGAATTTGATGTTTTTAGTCTTCAACCAAAATATGAAATTTTAACTAAAATTTAAAATTTGTTGAAGAAATCTTTACTTAATTTTCAATTCAACAATCCAACATTCCATTAACCAAAAATTATGCCCTTATGACGGAATTAAAATCCTTTAAAAATAACATCTATAAAAAACAATCTTACATATCAATGAAAATGTATAAAATAGCAACAGAATAAAGCATTTAGAGGTATTGTAACTTTATTTGTTCAACAACATTTAACGTTATGATAATTCAATTGATTGCTATCAAATAGCGTACACATTTTATAGGGGGTAAAGGTAATGTTTATAGGACTATTTCACATTAATGCCTTTAATAGAAGAAGTAATATATTTCAATTTTATGAAACACAAGGTATAAATTTCCTAATGTGTAATTAAAAGATAGTTAACAGGTAATGCTATGCAATTCAAAGGCATTTTTACTGCCTATATGATCAGAATTTTTTATTAAAAACTTTAACTTTTTGTTATGTTATTCACACTTAACATTATTATCAAATTTTAAAATTTGGTAAACACAAGATTTTTGACGCCCTGCAGCACGATGGACTGATGATTTGAGAAAGGTAGCGGGTAGCGGATGGATGCGGGCTGCCCAGGACTGGGATAGTTGGCGCGGTTTAGGGGAAGGCCTACGGCCAATAGTAGACTAAAATAAGATGATATTGATATATATATATACATGGTTGATATATATTTTGGTTATTATAATTTTTTTTAAAATTTAGGTATTATTAGCAATGAGAAAAGCGTGCAGTGTGTAAAATAAATTATTGGCTGATACAAAGATTTTAACATTTTACAAAATTTTTTATGAAATTTTTACACGATACAATGATTTTAACATTTTGAGGGCATTGATATTTTAATGCCTGATACTCTCGGTGAACATCAGAAATAATGATCTTGGAGGATGCATCCTGTGTGACGTTATCATCAGCACTGATGGTTGTACTTACCGCAGAAGCGTGGTAGGTGGGGCTTATAAAGGGCTATCACTATGCATAATCGTGAGGTGTACAGTTTCCCAGTGGTATAAAATGATAAGGGTCTTCATTCGTTTCTACGAAGGTCTTCACGGGCCATTTGTAGACACCACCACCTCAGGAACTGACTGGGTTACGGTGACCCCTTTAGGAAAACCGTCATTTGTCTGTACAATACAAGATAAGGTTATTAAGATCAACAACTAAAGGAGATATATTCTAAAAGTTAGCACCACTGACATATGTCGAGCAAGTGGCTACGCTGAAGAATCGCTTCGCCATGTCATCTCCAATTGTTCAGCGCTTTTTAACTCTAAGTACTTGCACAGGCACAACCTAGTAGCCAGAATTTTCTACCCGGGGCTCGCTCTGAAATACCGTCTCACGGAACGAAGACTACCGTATTACCTGAGCATAATAGAAGGCTTTTCGTTCCTTCTCTATATCAAGGTCATCGCTGAAATCAGTTGTTATCAATTACCCTAGATATTTAAAATGTTGCATTATTTAGCTTTACGTTGGGTGTCAATTCAGTATCAAAATTTTTACCATTTATTTTTAAAAACCATGTACTCACTTTTCTTAACATTATATTTGAATGCTTGTGCATTCGCATAACTCTCACATATCGTCAACAATTTTCTTAAACCACATATCGATGCACTTGGCAACACCATGTCGTCTGCATAGCTGATATTATTTACACAAACTTTGTCGATATGGCAGCCGATTGTTTGCTGAGCGCCACAATCAGGTCATTGATATAAACATTGAGCAGGGTAGGAGAGGTTGCCCCCTGCCTGACTGCATTATCCCTGTAGTCGTTTCTGTGAACAGTTTAATCCCAGTCAACGTCATATAAGATCTTAGACGACTGGAACTCTGTGATGTGCCGCTTCTGGCCTAAATGCAAAGGCAGTTCACCTTGATACCGCCCGCATTACCCACCGGTTTCTCTCCTTTAGGCCTCAACTCGGCATTTTGAGCTTTTAGAAAAATACTCGAACACTATTAAGTTATTGTAAATATATAAGTATGTTTCACCTTGCAGCATAGGCGTAACGGATTCGATTTTCAGCTATTTGCGTAACCTGGTTCTAAGTGGCCAGATTTGTTTTATTGGTGATTTTCGTTTTAATAACGTTATTTAGTACATATGTTATAAAATAAATAGTTATTAAATTTGTATCCCTTTGCTTTTTAAAAACACATGTCCATTATACATCATAAAATGTGAGGTCAGATTTATGTACCTTTCCTTGAAAAGTTAGACTATTAGAATTTATTGTTAAATAAACATAGAAATCAATGTCTTTCAAATAAAAGAAAATTGTAACGCCCCGGTGTCTAGAAGCTTAAACATTTCTTTTAAAATTTTCTATCAGTAATAACGTTTGTATGCGCATCACACTAAAACTACGGTTTGAAATTACATGCGGTTTTTATATGTGTAGATTTAACATAAAATCTGATGTACGTTTTTGGCTGACTGGTCGTTAGACCTAGGTTCAAATTTAAATCTCTTTAACCTCTGAGTAAACCCGGAGGCATTTTTAATGGAGCGAGACACAGAATATTTTGGAAAAAATATTTTTGTCTATATGTTAGAGAACACAATAGTAATCGTTAGTAAAGTTAGCTTAATTAGTCCGCAAAACTTTCTTTTTAATTACTTACCAAACCAAAACACAAGTTTGGGCCTGAATCAACAACTACATTTACAATCTAAGACTAACAAGTTGCAAAAGACAAACAACGTTCATACTCGTATAGACTCGAAAGTGTCTTATGACGTCAGAGTTGTCAAAGCAAATTTAAGTATAGGTTTTAAGTACACATGTGGGAAATTAAAGAGACAGGAAAGCTCAAATGAGTATTTGTTTATGTGTTTATCGTCTTGCGTGGAAAAGTTTTACAATCAAAGGCGGGTTTGGAACATACTGTATTTACATTTGTGTTAGTAATCACATCATCCACCTTAAACATAAGCTAGTTATTAATTCACAAACTCTAAAATGTGAAAATTCATCAAAAAATTTGCACATATCATTATCAAAATGGCAAATGTTTAATAATGCTTAGGCCATAAATATTACACCGCCGAGTATTTAACTAATTAATTTTAATTCTATTCAATCAAAAACATTTATTTTATGGTATCATATATTCTCTCTTTATTTTAGCATAATAATTCTTAAAACAAATATTTAAATTAAAACTCACATTTGACAATTTTACCTTTAGAAAGAGTTTGGACAGTTAAGATATTTAATTTTTTTTATACTGCTATAAATATACCATTCAGTTTTAGCAGTAGCTACTCATTTCTTAGTTTAATCATTTAATTTTGATATTATCGTTCCAAAATGTGCTTATTTTATAATTATATATCAAGTGAAGAATTATATATCAATTATATTTTTTTCAGACAATGCTTATACTTTTTCAAAAGAATTCTTATGGTCATTAATTTTTTTAAATTTTACTTGTTCTTCTTCTTCTACCTATACCGTATTTTTACGTTACTTTTCATTCAAAATGTCTGAAAGAAATTGCTTTCAGTATTGACTTTGTACCCATTGTTTGTTTAATTTCTTATATTTGTTCTCATTTACTTATATGGTGCATGATAATTATATACAATGTTTTAATGGAGAACCACATTTAAAACTGCGGTTTATACCACCTATTTTTATTTGAAATCAATGATAACAATCAAGGAATTTCTGAAATGCAAATAACGCGCTAGCTCTCATTTCAATCGCTAGTAATTTAGTGAAGTGTGTCCAAAAGAGTGACGTGCAGTTGTTTAAATTGGGGAGTTTAATTCCATGTTTCAATTGTTTTTTTATCATTCTCGATTGAAAAAAAATGTAAACTACTTAATTTTACTTTTCATATATACTCGCATAGGCGGAGACATTTGTATAATCGTCAAGAACAGGACTCTACGGACGACATTTATATTAAAAAGATCTGTTGGTATTTTGGTCTAAAAAAACCGAAAAAGCTAAGTAGCTTTTTATCAAATGCCCACAAATAATGTATATATATCGGATTAGGATAAAGTTTTCATGATGACTTTTGTGACCGGCAATTGAATCTGAAACGAATTTATTACCTTAATTGGACAATTTATTATAATTTTTATGTAAAACAATATACCCTGGGACTGCTATTAAAAAGATAGAACTCACAGATGAGTTTAATTTTTTTTGTGAGGCTTTGTATCACATCCATATTTTTTGTTTTATCCAATACAAACACACTGACCCATTTGTATGAATCATAGGTATTCGTGGAAGCTATACATTTTAACTTCGGAACTTGCCATTCAAAATGCTGGACTCGATAACGTATTTCATTTATTTTTAATGACTAATCGTGTGCCACTGAAAAGCCGTCGTGGGTTCAAATAAAGAAGCAAAAAATCGGAGATCCAACCTTCAATTGTAAATGACGCAGTGACATGCCTAGCATATTCAATAAATTCAGAAACTCAATGCAATTCACAGCTTCGATAACTACGCAAGCTGCTTCGATAGATTTGTATGACAAGGAGTCATCTAATTCTATAAGATCGTTTAATATTCCGCGAAAAAATCCCCTAACAACCTGCAAGCAAATATGTGAGCGCACGCATAAGCATGCGTTAGGCACCACCCTCCCTTCCCACACTGCTTTAAAAATTTTTGTCAAGCATGATATTAATGAAAATTGCTTATTTAATCAAATTATTTGGTTTTTTAAAAAAATTAAAATATTTTACATAACTTCGAATATAAATGTTATGAAGTATCTCACATTTCGTGACTACTATGTGTTCTAGTTAAACTCTTGGCAATTTTGATATTTCAATTTGTCTCTGAGTTTTTATCCAGCTTTAAAAGTGGAATAGATTTTTTTCCTTGTTATGATGATGAACGAGCAGGCGGTTCACCTGGTATTAAGCGATCCCGTCGTTATTGCCACACAACATCCGGAGAATTGCGTGTGCGTTGTCAAAACGGGAAAAATGGAAAGGACGGGTCGGGAACATATTAAGGATTAAGAGGAAAAGGGAAAAAACGAGAGAAGGAACCGTCAACAGGAAAACCAGAAAGTCATGTATACTTTAATTTATGACCACTTTATGTAGAGCGGTAGTACCTCCCCGGTAGAGCACAACTGTATAAGTCGTGAAAGGATGTTATGCTCCACCACCTAACAAAATATCTCAAAATATTTCTCAATTTATAGTCGAAGTATTTTTAATGCAATATATTTGTTTATTATGTGACAAACAAAAACTTTAATATAGCTACGAAAAAGATGTCACAATGCCCATTTCCCACGCTTTTTTAATAATAATATTAGAATTATTTTTTACTTTTTAATTAGATGTGCTAGAAAATCGTGTTTTTTTAGTAATTTAGAAAGTTTAAAATATTATTTTCAATCAAATTCCACCACAAAAATCAACTATATAATCATATAGTTGTATATAAAAATATAATCGATGCACGGAGCAGAAAACTTTAATCAATCAATTTCAAGTTTGACCTCAACTTCAAATCCCAATCCGTAGATTTTTATACCGCCTATAACGTACCCGTG
>JAOCPS010535103.1:0-11383 GCA_025505425.1 Graphium colonna
CACACTCACACATCTGCAGTAATGCTCATTCCGTTTTGTAAAAAGCTGTGGCGAATCACACCCACACTAGACCACCAAACAGTGGCCATCAACTTTTTTTTGGTTTAGGAGTTAAGCGCTTTTGACTGTCGAACACAATCCATTTATCATCGCACGTAACAATTTGGTTCAAAATTCTTACGCAACGCTACTTACAACGCTACGCTACAACCCTAATCAATAAACAAATGACTCAGTTTGTAAAAAAAAAGTCATGTTTTTAAAACAACATTAATTTGAATTTACAATACAGAGCCATTCCAGATTTACATACAACCCTAAGGTTGACTGGCAGAAAATGCTTTTTGCGTTAAGTTCGCCTTTGTACAATTTAATTTATGCATTAAGCTTTAATAAATAAATATACATTTATCAACATAATTCTGCGTGTCTGTTACACGTGAATACGTGATTCTGTTTTTGTAAGATCATCTACACACAAGCGTTATATAAATTACAAGCCAATATAAGATAGTACGTTTTTGGATCCGGTAAGGCTGGTAAAAGTTTATGCCTGTATTGACGGGATAGCCGATATCGTCGGTAGAATCGACGACTTAAGTGTTAGCCGACGATAATGATCGCTTTATTGTGCGTGACTGTACCTGACTTTGCAGATTATTTAGTTCCAAATACTAAAACTATTGAACTACTGAACCCATGAAGTGTGCACTGATGTGGGTGACGATATCTAGTAGTTTCCTTTTCTTCTCAAAGCCATGATAGTTTTCTTGAAACATAGATAAATTTTGCAAATTTTCTTGTATGTGTAGAGAAAGGGACTGAAATTTATTTAGAATTTAGATGGCAAAATAATAGGACAATTACAGGAGACGGTGATGGCAATTGCCACCTGGCAACCATTTTTTATATTATGATGTCTTTTGTCAGTGGTTAAGTGTAAGCCAAAAAATGTGTCAAGAACTCATATACTATATTGGACATTTAATGTCCAATTATTCATGCTAGTGCCTTTAAAATTTTTTTCTCAGGTGAATAACTATAGCTTCGAAGCTTCTGTGCTCAAAGAAATAATGCATTTTGGTTTCTTTAAACCTTTGGCTTAATTCTTTATTCTGTAGCTTTCACGGCTTATGCTGGTCTCGTTAAAGCTCAAAGTAGAGTTTTTTTAGAGAGTACAGTTTGCAGGGCAAAAGATCGTTATCCTAATTACGGAATGTGACAAGAGTAGAAGGTGGTTAAGATGGCTATCCAGCAACTTTCTGAGAGTCAATGGTATCTTGCAGGTTTAGAAGAAAAGTTCAGCTTATTCTTCTTTTATACGCAATAGCACTGTGTTTATGATTGGATCATATCGGCTCAATGTTTAGCCACACCAATGTTCACCCGATTTACCTTCATCAGGTTAAAGAGTAGCAAGATCTGAATGTAAAACGTAATGGTATTTATACCTTGTAGCTTCTTCAGCTAAGGGCTTAACCGGTGTCGTTAAGGCCGGGCAGAGTGCGCGACTGTACGTGACTCCTATGTTGCAGGGCGTTCGTGCAGGCCGCGGCCGCGATGAACCCCGATAAACCGTCACAGAGGAGCCGCACCGCTAGACGCCCGACGCCCCGACGATATTCCCCGTTCACGTGACGCACGACCTTCGTGAGCTGTCGTATCCGACATTCGAACGATGTTCCGTCTAACGACTCCATTACGCCGCACGACGTAAACACCATGGAGTATAGGACAAGGAGAATAATCTCCATACCTTATGATATGGCTTCAAAATATTCGACAAATTTTTAAATTCATAAAAAACATGATCAGTAGTACAGATACAAAATATATTCTCGAATTTTATGACTTTAGGTGAAATATAAACTGTTTAAATATTATTAAGGCTTGACATTAAATTTTATTTTTGTTTCTTAAAAATTGTAAATTTTTAGTACCGAATTTAAACCTTAAGTGTATAATGAGTTTGCTCAGCACACTCAACTTCGCTATAATTATTAACTTAATTTTATGACCCTTTTATCAACACCGCCAACCGTTTGTAGGTTTGTTATTATTTTTTCAAACTGTTATTTACCAGTTTTTCAATTTGATTATTCTTCTTACTACAGGTTCCATGGTAAACACGGCACGGTATCGCTCTACGGCGCCGTTATAGGCCATCCTATGCCGACATCGACAACGTTGCCTTTACGAAGCATATTCTAGTAGCATCTTTATAGGGTTAGTTTGGGCCACGTAACAGGTGAAACAGTTTTAAAACTTACACAGACCTACAGAATCTATACGAGCCATATTAATTTCAATATCGTAATCTGTACTATTATATTGTTTTACCGATATTTATCAATAATTAAACGTCCTAAGCATTATCCTATAACAATTACCAGGAAATTTATTTATAAGTTCGATCGACAATGAATACGGAATCTAATATAGAGCCATTTACTTCCCTCCGATGATAATAAACTACACGTATTTATTCAAAAACCGTCTCCGTAGCCAAGTGATATGGGCGTTTGCTTTAAAAATCGGTGGTCGTAGGTTCGAACCATGCGGGGGTACAACGACTTTGTGATGTTGTTTCTTAGTTGGTTAAGGGCATTGCCTGGCCTGATCACCCGATTGCCTGAAAAAGAAATGATCCATGCGTCGGATGGGCATGTAAAAAATAGGTCCCGGATGTCAAAAACATCTTTGATAGTCGTTAAGGATGTCAGTGCCTTAAAATATCCTGACAACTAATCCATCCTCCGAATTCAGTGTATCCCTTTAGGTGGCGGAGGTCATATGCCAATCGCTTTGCTTCTGACCCTAAGTAACTAAGAAAAAGAGGAAGGATATATTTAAGCAAAACATATCTAGTGCATATTTAATCGGGTTCCTTCTATCTTGGATGGAGTGTAAGACGGTCTTAAGAGAACCGATATTATTTATATATAAATAAGCTAGGACAAATTTACTTCCAACCATTTTTTTCTGTATTATATTTTTTAGCATTTATTTTCTTCTCCATTTTCAAACTGTCACCTCTTTTTTTAGTCTAGCCGTTATGGTCAGTGACGTGATAAGTTCTGGCGTATTCTTTAATGTATTGTTAAAGTGCAAAGCTCGCTATACCAAACAAAAACTTTTCTTGACGACCGGCATAACAACAAAAACACGAAATATAACCAACATTTCATAACAAATCCAAAGTCAATGTAAGAGATTAGTTTCTAAATCCACCTGTTCACCCAGCAAAAAGCTTAAACTTGCATACAACCATTTGTTTCGCTACAGCAGAGCCCTTTTTGCCGTGGCCATATTCAATTTTGGGTACCCATTACTAGTTTAATACCATTTTGGGCGGGAGGTGGTCTTTGGGGGCCGATGACGCCGATGACTCGGCGGGACGGGTGTCGTTGACACCACAATGATGCAAGAGACACCGCTTGCTTCCCTTCGCGACTATTGTGAGCGTTCGCGCGCAAAGTGGTTCTAGTCATTTTAAATTTTTTGAATTTGGAAGAGAGACGTCAATTTGCATACGGTCCGTTCTGCCAAGTTCAAAAAAATAGAAAAAATAATTTCAACAGACTAAGATACTGCTCATTTTTTTGGACTCGGTTTATAAGGAATCTTGTGAGCTAGTGAGAGACAAAATAATACTGCGATGTGACTAGTTACCATGTCCATAATTCTGCAGAGACAGTTCCAGTGAGTGTCGTCTTCACCCAAGATATCCTATACAAAATTATAGTACCAGGTAATAGAGCATAATTCCTGATGATAGAACATACAGGAATTGCCGCCTTATGCACAGAGCTAGTGTAAATAAATTACAGTTGGCATGTGACGTTCTTTCCCTATGTCAAATAGTTTTCTTAACTTTGCAACTCAAGGACCTATTTTCCTAAAGGTGTTAAGGGCGACATTATCACTTATCATTATTATATTCAGTATTTATCCTAGGGCGATACTTTCCCTTAATCACGTTTTGTAACCCTTAATTTTCAGGTTAGTGCAATACATTTATAAATAAAAAATAAAAAAGGGACACCTGCGGACACATTAATACCATTGATTATGTAAACTCCTATCTCAGTTTCCGGTTGATTATAATATTTTTACGTGAAGTTGAGTTGATTCACAGACGACCATTAAATTTGGCACAGTTTATGTAAGGAAAGGGGAAAAAAACTAATATTTTTATGTTATATGTATCAAAAGTACGATAAATAAATGAAAATGTCACTACATAAATCAGTATGGCGTTTTTATATGACACTTGAACACACAATATGTCAAGTGATTTCTTCTTAAAAACATGGAAAAAGGTTAAACTTGAACTATTGCAGAACCGTCTAGTCCTTAACACTTGCTGTTTGTTCCAAATTCAATCAACGTTCGTGCGATATACAACCAATAGGAGTACAGGTACAGAGTCAGCGGTTAGAGAACACCTCGGCCGATTGTTATTGGGCGGTAAATAACGCGCGTGTCCCCTTTATTACGCTTTAACGTGTTTTATGGGTCCATTCATTGTTGTTCAACAAATAGCGCGCTATTTGGAACCGCGAGGCGTCGGGGCGGTCGGCCCGCGGCAACCGAGACCATACATCGACTACACTATTGAGCCTAGAATACACCACCATCATAATTCATTAGCCGACTGCATTCGCCTTGCATTATTTACGATCTCTCAGTTTTGTCCGGACGACGCATACAAAGTCCTAATGGAGCGGCGGCATAATAAGGACATCTGAATGGGAAATTCTCCTCCGCTCCGAACCCCATACGTCCGAACGTCCGTCCATTGCCGTTCTCAAAGCCGCTGCGTCGATTCATTTTAATTAAACAATCCCTGAAAATCATAAAGCGAATGCCGATGCCCAAAGTGTCACATACGCAGACGGTAATTGCAATAACAATCCATAAAACACACATTCAAAACCTAGACAGCCGCAAGTAGATTTTTTACGACAAACCGAAGTGAATTTTAACAAAAAAAAAAGAAAAAGAGACAAAAACAAAACATTTGCAAGGCGAACATGCGCCTGGATAGAAACGAAACATATTTAAAGATAACATTCAGATTTAATCCAGAGATAGGGATACGAGTTTTTATTTGCCGCGTTAAGCTCGAATAAAACCTCGCCAGGGGTATAGGGCCTCGAATAACGCACGAGTAATGTCTGTTTCGCGTCCTCTTTTTGCACATTGTTCGCTATTTTTACTTTAGAGTTTGCTTTTTTTTTAATTGAGATTCATTTCTTTCGATCGTGCGATTCGCTATGCTTATAACGTGTGTCTCTGATGTGGGATGAGTCGTGGTTGTTTTGCAGCGATGTTTTGACGAGGAGGCTTTTGCCTGGAGGGCCCCGTTTCCCAGAAGGTCCCAGTTTAATTGCTGAGCGTTGATGGGTGCATCCTTGGAACATAATTCAAGGTGAGACACATTCACGGCCCGAGGACGTGAGTGAAAGAGGATACCCGAATTCTTCGCGGCCATTTTTCTAAAGTATGGAATTTCATAACCACACTTATGTACAGTCGAGGAGCACTAATCAGCCTTGTGAGAGGAAATATTGTTAGTATTTTTCGTAAACAAAATAGTTTGTAGTATTGCTCATTCATACACATGTTTCTACAAAAGATGCTACAGTATTAATATTTTTGCTAACAATGTTTGTTCAAAAAATATAACTAATAAAATGTTTACGTAAATCAATAGAGGTTCGGTACCTACTTAAAAAATCCTTACTATAAATTAAAGGAAACAAACAAACTCAGCTTTACATCCAAAAATTTACAGATTGAGAAATTGAAAATTACTCTAAATAAATTGCATTTTTTTTTGCATTTTGCAGCACAAAACAACATAGGGACTAAAAAGATACCAGACGAAATTTTAATATCTCAGAAAAAAATATTGGCAAATTTCACACTTCCATCCGTGGGCTGAACGCTAGAATGTAATTAAAAAGTAGTCCTTCTACTATACGGTTTTCAAAATTAAAATCCTGCCATCTGAATACCAATTAAATTATTTTATTCCGTCTTTAATAACTCAGAAGCTATAGTTAATGACAGGAAACGCGTATGCCAAGAAGAGTTGATTGCTAGAACCGTTCGATGGGTAAATGTATAAAATGGGTAAGCCAGTGTAATCTCAGGGGAATCCGGAAACTTGTAGAATGGAAGCAGTGGAGTTAATTGTGCAATTGAGCTTTAGCCACGGCACGGTGGGCCGGTGCGAACGACAGCTGGACGGCTTTCCCGGAGCGTTTCCTACACTTTTTCCTTGGACAAAGACTTGTAAGGTCGATCGCCCCTGCAACGGTTCACAATTACCACGGACGACTTCATGGCCTCTATACAATGCGGGGAAGGAATTATGACGTAAATAGTCTATGAGATTGTAATAAACAGTTAAAGAACGCATTGTCCTCTAGCAATTATGTTAGAGGCTCCAACTTCGAAAGAAAAAATAATGAAACAACACCGGGAGTGCCAGTTGAAGTGAAAACTTGAACATAAAATAAAAAATAAAAAATTATAATCAGCCACTCGTCCTGACGCGAGTTTAACATATTTTAAAAGTGCTCCCCACCGCTAAAGAAGTTTTCACTTTAAAAAAAATTCGACGAACCCACTCCTTTTTCAGAGGGCATTGAAAAGAATCTTGTTTGCTACTGAGAGACAAAATACTATTTTATTATAATATGCCTGAAGAGTGTTTTCTTTGTTTTGTAAAACACGCTGTTTTCCGGATTTATCAGTCGGAGCGGAAACATTTTTTTTTGTATATGGCAGTTACTAGCATTTCGAACCAAGCAGCAAATGATGTTTTTTTTATTTTGATTGAGTTTTGACCAACGTATGTGGCAACAGTTTGTAGCGTGCCTTATTTTGATATAATCTCGTACAATCACATAATAGAGCCTAAGTTTTGAGCTTAGCAGAGTGTGAAAAGTCTTTTGTAATTGTTATGATTTTATCGCGAGAACCGTTACGTCCAATTAGAAAAAAAAGTAAACGCAAGAGTTTTCATTGTTTTTTCTGTAATAAAACTAAATTTACGGCAAGATTACGTAAAAATATAATTTTTATATTTTTAATTATAAACTTTTCGTAATTTTAGTGTTTTTTTTTCTTCAAAAAAGCGGAGTTCGCAAAGACATGATTTGAAACAATTTGAAATCAAATGTTATCAAAATTCTTTGAATAAATAGTTCTCTACGCGGTGATTTTGATCCTTTTTGTATTTAGTTTGAAAAATATTACAATCTTTACGGTTCCTCTGACAAAATTATTTAGATGGAGTTAGCTAGTTTGAGAATTAGGTTATATATGCATCTATATGTTATTTTCTATGTAAGCTTACTACCTTATTAATGTTTCAGAACGTACGGTATTGTAGACGATGTTTAGCTATATGAATCTTAAATATTATCATAGTAGTGTCATAATATTTGGTTGGCTAAGCATTGCTTGCCTGTTTCTGTTTTACCACGTTTTCATTAATTGATAATATTTATTTTATCAAATTTTAAAGAAGAGTTCTTTCCCTTACAACTGTTACTTAATGAGTTTTATCGAAATCATTACAGCCTTTAGCGGCAGTCGTAATATTTTATAGTAAACGAAAATAAAGACATATAATAGTAAAAATTAAAAAGTGCCGGTAATACGTAAATAAATATAAAAAAATATAACAGCAGAAGCCAGTGACTGCACTGAAGCTAGGGGAAATGAAGAACACAAACACATAACCACGAAACAAAAACACAAAAGCATGCAATATAGATTACGAGTATAGATTAAAAAAAATACCTAAAAATTTGCGGACAAAGTCGTAGCCAGTTGTTTGTATTATTTATAATATAATGTGTGTTTTTTTCCGATGTGTGATATAAGTGTTAATTTATTTGCAGAATATATAAATATATAAAACGATAAAACTTCTAATTAACTTTTTATCTATAATACCGAGATGCAGCTGACACCATGAAAGGTACAAGAGAGCTCATTAGCTATTGCGTTTTAGGGTTCCGTAGTCCACTAGGATCCCTTATAGTTTCGTCATGTCTGTTTCTCCGTCAGGGCTCGTATTCCGCCGTTTCTGCACCGATTAACACGAAAATTAACGGAAAAATGTGTATTGAAAATCCAAAAGTTGGTTTTTAAAATTACGGAAAAAAATTTTTTTTCACCCACTCACCTCCACAACGGAGTGATTTAAAAAATCCACTTGTCCTATCGTGTGGGATATTATTGGAAAGGTCCCTTCGCTTCTTCATAATAAAAACTGCCTTGAAACCATGTGGATCAAACCCCCCTGTCTGGAGATATCCTAGTAAAAAATTAAATAAGAGCGTCTTCCCCTTAACTTTTGAAATATTGCTTTAATATCAAGCGAAATTTTAGCGGACTTCGGTATCATAAGTAATTATTTTTATACAATTCGACAAACTTATGTTCTTGTGTAGTCGTCTTAACAAAATGTATAGGAGTCGACGACAAAATGGTCAAACAGTCGGACCATAGGTTACGGAACCCTTTCATGTGCGTGCCAGACGCGCTCTTGACCGGTTTTTTTCTGAACGTACTCTTAACAACTTCATGCAGAGTGTGAAGCATACATTTGCGCAATTATTTAGCAGTTGAACAGTGCAAAGGATAATCATCGTATCGGGTGAGGCGAGGCTTGTTTAGATAACAAAATTGCTACCTGTTTTTACTTACACCTAATAACAACATGTCGTTGTTCACACCGGATAGAGTTGTGAGGTTCAGCATGACCGTGTAATTGGTGGACAAATGATTGGCTCTCAATATACTTATAGCAAGAGTTGATACCAGCTATTTATTGGGTAACAGAGCCGTAGTAGCTCAGTGCCGGGCGCTCGCCTTCAATTCTGTTTGCTCGAGGCGAGCTAGAGTTCGATCCCTGGTGCCGGCACCACTGAAATTGTTAATTTCCTAATTGCAATTTTAAGTGCTAATTTACGACGTGGTCAACGGTGGACGAAAACATTGTGACGAAACCTGCATCTCTAAAAAATAAACTGTCTGAGATATGTGAAGTCCACCAGTCCGCAATTGGGCCGCATAGTGGACATATGCCCTATATTAGGCTGTTATTTTTTTAGTGGGTAACAGCTTTTTAACCTATCTAGTTCACAAAGACTGTCTTCTGTATGATTGCGTACTTGTATTGTGCCTATTAGTGTCCAGTTTCATCTTAAAAAAAGTTAGTTTTAGGTTGTTATTCCTATTTGAAAAAAAAAATCGGATGACTCTTACGTTATTTCATTGTAACGTGAAATGACCATGTCAACTTTATAAAAAAAAACAAAAAAAATCAGCAAGAATCTGCTGCTAAGAAGCGAGCAAACTCCGACTATAACAGCCTTTATAATACTAATGTAACGAAGAAAGTCTATAGCGACTATATAGCTTTTTTTTCGTCTAAATGACTTCATTTGTTACGATGAAATATGAAGTTGGTAAGTGGGTACTCAACACGCAATGGTTGTTTAGATCGCACTGAATTGAATCATGAAATAAAATATTCAATGCTTTCACAGATCCCGAGATTAGAAAGGCGCAAGCGGGCGGCTCTTAAATCGCGCCGGGGCACACAAACATGGCATCGACACAACTCGTGTTCCCGCCAATATTTACAGTGTCAACACAGATAACGAAGAAACACATCGATTGATGCTAAACACGACTCGCAAACAAAACACTTACAAAGCACATACATAAAAGAGAATATCTTTTTACACGATTTTTTCTCTCTATTATTTATGACGTTCAATAGTATGCCTTATAGGGGATTGGTTAAGAGTTCAGAATGTTGTGTTGATCTGTGGCAAGCCTCCGTGAGAAAACGAGGATCGGGCGAGCCGGTCCGATCGGATTTATGATATTTCGAAATCACGCCCGCAACCTTGAACCTGTAAGGAGGTAAATCACGCGTCGCGATGACTTTTCGGACGGACGTGAAATTAACTCTAGCCGCTCGTCTCGTATCATCGCGCTTTTTTGCCGCGACGCCGACGCCTGCCATTGGGTAGTTATTGCTCGCGAATAAGCGACTTATGATTTATCGATAGATCAGTGTATTGTTTTTTTTTTATCTTGCCATTGATTGCGTCTGATAAATTGGCACTAACGTCATTTTTCTTCTAAGGATGGCATGTAATGTTAAACACAATAGTAAAAGGCTCATATCTTCACGATTAATTACGAAATGTACCTAATAGGCAGTTGCATATTTGGAACACGTGATATATTCAAAATCCTTGGAGAAATCATAAAGGACAATGCCCAAAAGTGGTAACACAAATTCTCATGCATCAAGATCAAAATTATATAGTTATTATTTCCATAATTTTTTACGATATTAAGCTTCACTATAAAAGCATGTATTATATTTTACCTACACATGACGTTTACATAATCTATCAAAGAGATGTAGAGTATTATAGAACCTATTTTCTATGAATTTTCAAATATCTCTGAAAGCCGGGTTTTCTTCATGAAAAAAACTTCTGTAGGAGTAATTATAATATAAAAGTCTAGTCTCCAAAAAACATGTTTGAACTAGGTACGGTAGTCCATATAAAATGGCCATTGTTTTTTCGTTGTTTAGGACATACTGCGTAAAAATAGTATCTACACTAGCTCTGTAAAATCGCAAATAAAGAGTTGATTATTACAAGGATAGAAGACTTAAAGCCTAAAAAGATATAAAACACTGGACGCAACGTGGTGTGAGCATGCGTTTAAAGAAACTATTCATTCCCATGTGTGTGTAAAGGTTCACATACTGTTTATAATACGAGACACGTAGGTATATTATATATGTGCTCGTCCTCAGGTGTGAGGATTAACTGCTTGTCAACGGCAAAGCTTGTAGAGGGATAAAACGACTATCATGTCAAACGGTCCTTGTGAACTCAATCTATCATACAGGCAGTATTATGCATCCGAGTCCCTGCTAGGACGAAATGGTTCGACGCTGATGAAATATTGCTTGTACTTATAATGCCTATATCTTCATACATTTACCATATAAAAATCTTAATGGCGGCCTTAGGAGAAGAAATGATGTGTGTCGTGTTTTAATTTAATTTTTATTAATTATTATAAAATTATTTGAAATTTAACTTACATTTATGAGCTTTACGTTTGTGCTAGGATATGGTTTGCAGCAATAGTCGAATGGCGGGATTAGATCCCTCGACCACGAATGATCAAGAATACTTTTTAGCATCAGGTGAATCTTTGCTCCTTTGCCTCATTCTTTATTAAAAAAATCAATTCATCGTCAAAATATCACTTGTATGCGAATTAATAAAAAATAGAAATATTCATTAATTATATT
>JAOCPS010535214.1:0-11383 GCA_025505425.1 Graphium colonna
TTTAATACTTGCTAATACATATATTCCCATTTCTAACTTTGTCTACCTCGCATATCGGTCATTTTACTTGTGTTGTTGAAGATTATTCATACAATAGATATCGTTGAATTTTTTCTTCTGAGCTCTCTAATGTTTAAACGTTTTCAAAGTAAATATTATGTAATATTTAAGGTAAATTTCTATGTAATTTCTTTTGGAAAATCTTACGCACATGCCGTCAACTTAAAATGATATTAATTTGGATTATTATGTTTCATTACACAAAAAAATAAAAATTATATAAAAAGGAAATAATGCAAAATAGTCTCCGTCGTCTTTTCAAGGAAAACTCGTAACCACATACTACGTCCGTATTTATTCTACGTTATTATTACTTCAATGCGCATTTATTTACTTCAAAATAAGTGCTAATTTTAAATTTATATTAGTAATCGCAAGCGACTTTATTCACTTTTCAGTTCAACAAGTCCTCAAAACCAATAATTATTGCAAGTGATTTTAATATAAATATATAATTATAATCAAAATGTATGTTTGCAATATAAACATAGGAGTTTTTTACTAAATGTACATAAAATTTAATAACAAATGATTTACATTAGGCGACCCATACGATCAGACAAAAAAGTATGCTTTTTTTTAAGTGTGTTTGGATCGGCTATTCTTTGAAATCTCTTCTTTTGATGTAACTTGGATTGGCAGATAACTAATTATAAAAAGATTTACTAATTTAAAAAAAAGATCTAATAGAAACAATATATTCTTTTAGTCATATCGATATTAAAGCTAGAGAAATCGCGTGTTTGCACATTTGAACCAATTTAAAAAAAATATCTAATAAAACCATGAAAATACATATTTAAAACAGAAGCACGCAATGAAAATGATTTTTTAATGTTGGATTGTCCATTTATCAAGAAGGCTATAAACATGATACTATGATCAGTAGGACGGAGCAACAATGAAAAATGTTGCAATGACGATGAAAATTTAGTCGGGCGAAACCGGAGAGAGCAGCTAGTATTATATGTAACGTAAAATACTATAGAATTATTAATTCCACTTGCACAAACACCCAGATCCGAAACAACTTATATTTTATTCTAGCGATACCCATAGCTAACTACTAAGCAACTTATAAACAACTTGCCCTCCTCAATTTTCATCGAAACCTTTGGTTGGTACTAAATATTTAATAATGTGTAAGCTTCAAAGTACCTGTTCTTGCCTGACATACCTTGCAATAACGAAAGCTTTACGATGGATACTTATTTGTGTCCCCAGAGACACGAAGTTAAAAATTTTATCACAGAAACATCTAAGTGAAAATTAAATGAGAAAAAGTTTCCATCCCGATAATTTTCTCGATTATTTAATAGATCCTCGACTCCTTAAAATCTATGATTGATACCTCAAAACCTTTTTCGAGATTTGACCTAAATTTCCTTTTTTAATCAAAGTTTGTTGATCTTTCTACTTTCTTTATTTTGCGATAGTATTAAATATTTGCAAAATTAAATGTACTAATAATTATTGCATTAAGTAAATAAAAAAATATATATATTTATTTCACCAACTAGACGCCTAATTGATTGGGAGAGAACGCCTAAAGGCTTGGAGTTTGCTCTTTGTTACTTTTTTAAAGTATAACAAGAAAGGTTGAATATAAGAAAAAATAATAATATACACGTTGAGACATCAATTTGGGTACATAAATACCTATAAGATTTCTTAAACTAAATGGTGATATTCCAATTACTAATTTAGTATTGTGTTTAATTTTGTCTAGAAATGCTTCAAAATCAGCAAAATACAGTTATTTAGTAAATTTAATTGCTGTTCTATTCGTAACATAAAGAGCGTGAAGTCACTGGAAACAACTTTTTCATAATAATACCCTTAAAAGCAATATGTTTTACGGATGACATATTAAAATATTTGCGATTTGAAATTCTAAATGAATGACGAATAATCTAGACGCAAAAAAATCACTTAATTAAGCAAACAAGAATAAAACTGAAACATGTAATGTTAAAAATGTATCGTAGAGAATTACAGCACATTATGTGAAACTGACTAACATGACTAAGATGTTAGATGTAGAAGATGTAATGATGGTTTTTTCTTAAAGCTTGCCATCACACAAGGTCATTAGGTGCACAAAATAAAAAAAAAATCTCCTTGCGGGCTGTAACGGCTCAATATAATTTTTTCTTCTATTGCATAAAAATAATTTTCAGTTGCAATGTTACAATTAGTATGATGACAATTAACATGATGTCACCTACTATTCTGTAGGGTAATTTTTTTATTTCTTTCTTCATTTATCTTGCTTTAGTGACTATTTGTCGTGCAAAAAACAGAAGGCCCTGGACTTTGCTAAGATTATAATTAAGTAATTACGAACATAAATTTATTAACTAACAATATCATAACACATATAATAGTTTTTTTTGAAAGAGATCAACATAATTTTAATTTCTTTAACACATGCTAGGTCTTTTATATTTTTCCAGATAACAATTCTCTACGTTTGCGCTTATTTAGGAAATTTGGAAATTTTTATTTCCAGCATTGAGAAGAGGGTATTGAATAAAAGAGGAATATATGGAAAAATATTAGAATAAGAAGGTAGGATGTACCATTCTAAAACGCTTCATGCTAGCCATATTTTATTTACGCTATATTTTGGTGTTATGCACTAATGGTCAGAAAGCTGGTGTCCATCATTTGGTAAATATTGGATGCAAGCTAAATATTTCATTTATTAGTTAAAAAGTACTAAAAACTCTGGCCGGGGAGACTATGTTTATAACGGACCGTTATAATTTTAAAGACACAAATTAGTTTCTTGCGAAAAATAGTATTAAAATGTAATTAATATTAAAAACCTTTAAATTTAGGTAAGAGTTATAAAAATAAAACTATTTATTTGGGTCTTAAGGTTTGCCAGCAACTACTAGCATTATTAAAAAAAAGTAAGAATTTAGGACCTGTCAAAATTAAACAGATCTTTATTTCTTAATTGAAA
This sequence comes from Graphium colonna, assembly GCA_025505425.1. Taxonomy (NCBI): domain Eukaryota; kingdom Metazoa; phylum Arthropoda; class Insecta; order Lepidoptera; family Papilionidae; genus Graphium; species Graphium colonna. Next base: position 3,032 of record JAOCPS010535214.1, read on the forward strand.
AAAAAAATAATATCGCCAGATCATTAAGCTTGGTCATTCTACCTAAATTAAGGTTAAATCGTACGAGTTAATTTAGCTCTACAACTCCCACGCCAGGTTTTTAGGTTTGGATATTTCAGACAGTCCACTATCTCTTCTTCTATAATACTTTCCTAGTCAAGTAGCTTAATTTGTTCTTTAAAAGCTGTTTAAGCTTTTTTCAGTACAAATTTAAATAACAAAGCTGGCCTACACCAATTTTCTTTTTAACAAAAGCTTAACAAATTTTAGTAAATACGTATAAATGAAGCATTATATTTGAATTTTAAATTTTGACTTGAAAGAGATTTAGTTTGGTAATCGGCGTTGACCAGTCTAAAACTTAAATTGAATTTAAATACTATAAGCGAAATGGTGCAGATGACCCTAAGTATAACAAAATAAATAAAATCTAAGATAAATTTTCTGAACACTTCAAGCACAGAATGGAATAAACAAGTCGAATTTATTAAAGATATCGCTCTTCATACAGCTCCAATCAATTTGATGGACGAAAAGAAAATATATGAATTTCACGTAATAAAAGAAAGAATAATTGATAACGCACATGGTCTGATTTAGATAACCATTATGTCGGCAGAAAATATTTATGTCTCTTTACTTCTGACTTAACAATAAAACTTTGCCATCTTTTCACTTTTTTCCGAGTCTTCTGACTGTCTTTATACAATCTTCATAATGCAAACTACAATGTTTGTTAATAATGTTGATTATTTCTGTTCTTGTTATGATTTCTCCCGTTCTTGAACTCCAAAAAAAATACGTCTTATAAATTTCTCAATATTGTTTATTTGTAATGAATATTCCTCTTATTTATTTTGTAGATGTTTATTTTTGTTGATAGTAGTTTTTCTATATCTTCCTTTGTCTCTTGCATATCTCTATTTTTTCAAAATTTCCGTTTGTGAATTTTTATCAGTTAGTTTTTATTTAATTCATGTTTTGAGAAGAAAAAAGAACTAAGACAATTTGTGAAGTACAATAAATTTTTCTTCAAAACAAATTATTGAATGTTAAACTTAGAAATTTGCGTAAATATTGTTACGCAAACTCTATTTATATTAACAAAAAGTCTGATTGAAAGCACGCCCTCTGGTTTGGCGATGAGACCGTTCTCACTACGCTAACATCTTTTTTCGGGCCAAATTAATAGCCGTATTGCTTTGAGTTTGTACTAATGAAAATATCCAGCTGGTCTAGATGAAGAGTTTAAAGCCCAAACAAAACCAATTTAAATACCAAGGAAAATGATAGTGGTTAAACGAACTGTCATTATTTTTTAAATATTGACATTGTTTGATATTCACTGTTGCACTGTTTATATGTTAACTTATAAATATAACTATAAAGTTTTTTAGGCGCTGAGGTTTAGTTTCTTAGTATTGTTTAAAGCAATGCATTTAAATTAAGCGCTCACTTACTGTACACAGATTATTATAACATAAAATAAAAGTTTTTAAAATATCTTTTAGGTAATGTCACTTGAACTTTTTAATATAAACTAAATACATTTACAGTTTTAAACAATATTGATACCTTTAGGCTCAGTTTTAAAAATAACATTATTATTAAAATATTAAAATATTTTAACCAATATTTTCAGTAAGACAAGTTAATCAATTACTTATATTATTATAAATACCTTGTAACTATTGCTGTAGTCAACAAATTCACTGGCAAGTTCCATCAAATGTATATCGGTTCGTCCTTAAGATTTTTTGTTCGGTTCTTATTAACAAACTAAACATAGAATTTATAAAAATAAATATTTAGTGCTAATAACATTCAAAGAATACCCTAACTAATTTAAAAATGATATAAAACTGAAATTGCTATATGGGGTCTGCAATTTTTTACGGCTTTTTTACTAGCTTTAATACTATAAAATGTATTCTCATTGTGGAAAATTACGTTTGTTCTGTCAACAGAAACGATATTGTCTTGGATAATTTAAGTTATGAATGATAAAAGAAAGAAAAATATTTACTTTCACACAAAAAAAGGAAACGCCTTAGAAATAAACGTTTGTGAAACAAAATTCAGTCGTTTTGATTTGAAAATGAAACAGTTGGACCGATTTTCATGAAAATGAAATGGAAATACCTCGTAACTACAGTGTTAACTCCATGTAACGTCACTCGATTTAACGACAAACTCCCTAAAACGTCGACATCACATGGCTTTGATTGGTTTATTTAATTTATTTTTTTTTATGGAAAGGAAGACAAACAAGCAAACGGTTCACCTGATGGTAAGCGACCCCGTCGCCCATAGACAAACGCAACATCCGGAGTGTTACGAGAGCGTTGTCAACCTGGGAGATCGGATATGATAGGTTTATTGGATTGGATGTCGTCGGGATTAGGAATTTGGAGAGGTTAGGAATAGGAAAAGAAAAGGGTAGACATGACCAACCGGCATCCCCAAAAGTTATGCATACTTTATTTTATGCCGACTTTATAGAGGGCAGTGGTACTTAACCGGGCGAGCACGGCCGTAGAAGAGCAGCAGAAGCTGTGAAAAGTTGTTATGCTCTACAATCTCTGATTTACCTTGCATTCCATACAATGATACACTCTTTCCATTTACCGACAGCCATCTATAAGGCCATAAAATGTACAGTCACTTTAGAGTTATATAGAGCTTACATTTTATAATCCTTTCAAATAAAAAGAATTTTGTAAATCGGTTTATAACTTGCAGAGAAATCAGCAAATTTATTTACAAAAAAGACAGTCGAATTCAAAGCCTTTGTTTTGAAGTCGCTTGAAAATCAGAAAGTATTTTATTAATTTAAGTTTTTCTTAGTAGTAAAAGACATCTTCAGAAATTACAGACATTTCAAAAGCGCTTAAACTTTAATTTTGTATAAAACTTTAAAGAAAATAATAATAATCTTTATCATTTAGTATTCTCAGTGGTTCTCAGTTATTCAGAAGTGAATTATACACGCTTGTAGTTTCTTTAAGATAATATTTCAAAAAATAATTTAAAAATAATACATCCCTTTATATATTGTTTTAAAGAATGGCATATCGATTCCTTAATTCGCAGACCAGCTAACTCCACTTTCGAAAGGTGGTGTTTGCAAAGGCATGATTTGCAACAATGTAAAACCTAATGTAATCAAAATTCTTTGAATAAATAGTTATAAGAAAACCTGTCTGGTTTCGCTATGCAATGAATTTGATTCTTTTTGTATTCAGTTTAAAAAAATATCACATTTTTTTAATGGTTTCCCTGACATAATTGCTCAAATGGAGTTAGCTGGTTTGCGAATTAGGTATCGATATGTATATACAGTTTAGAAAAAAAACTAGTGAAATGAAAATAGACATTTCGTTCTGCTCGCAATAAAGTTGACGGCTAAGCGATAGAAAATACGAAAATAGCCCAATCAATGGTAGACTGCAGTCTGGACCGTCTAATAATGTCTGCCACGGCAAGCGCGCTATAGCAATCTTTTTAATAATTTAAACGTTGAAATGTACAAAATTTCAAAAAACAATGGAAACGTAACTGATGCTCAATAGTAACAATTTTTGGTTTGCTATGTAGTTTCAATAATAAGCTTAAAACTATCTTTCATTTTAATTTTATTGTTGGATAAAATATTTTTCAATTACTCCGATTAATTAGTCAGAGTAAACAGCTTAATCTAGCTTTATTTCATCGTTATTGATAACATATTTATTTAAATAATACAACTTTACGGATTTTATCGCGGTTTTTTTTTAAATTTTATCACCCGACGTTTCGAACGTTAAAAAATTTCGTTAAAAAATTCGCGTAAGTCTCAAAAACAAAATATTTATTTAAAATCAATATAAAACAGCTGAAGTGTTTTGTTTGTTGCGTTAAGATCCAAATACTTATATCTGAATTAAAATTCTCAAACATGGTAAGATTCTAGATTCTAATAATTAGGGATAGTTAAGACTATCTACCATCATATTTTGACAAGCGGGTGGAAAATAGTTAGAAGCACAGACGTTACTTATACAGGAAGGCTGGCGAGTCACTTTCAAGACTTGAGAACGTTATATGTAGAGATCATATATGAAGAATAAAAATGGTATTAAAAATAAATATTAATTGACCACTGAGTATATTGAAAGTGCAACAATTTATTACGTAACTCATGGGCATATTTGCGGAAACGGCGCGAGTGGCCGCCATCATCAGGTCATTAAACTACGCCACCCGGCATTTGTTAGCTGCCAGCATCGTGTGAACGCTTCATTTATTTATTAGAAGATTTGGTCAAAACTATGCCGCTAATTTTATTATATAATTATGATGACAATAGGGTACCGAGTGCTCTTCTTTAATATTTTCTGACTCACCAGACACTATAAAATGTCAGATACGCATTGAAAAAAAACAGACCTGCAAACATGTCATTTCTAATATTACTCACGACTTCACCCTCTACACGCAAGAAAGTTTTGACCTCAAAGCTATAAAAATGTATTCCCGTCTGTTTTTTATATTAGAAAAAAATATAGCCTGAAAGATATTATGTCGTATTTTCCTTAAATATTTTTTACGACGCAACACAAAATATCTACTGCTTTTCATACATATGTATGTATATGTCACATCACGTCACGTAAAATATATTCAGTGGCGGTGCTACTATAGCTGGACGTCGGCGAAATCCTTTTTGCGAGTCCCCATTTTTGATCGAAATTAATAAAGAAGGAAGTTTAGAAGTGATAGTTTCCAATAATTGATATTATAAATAAAACTATTTTTTTAATCTTTATTACCTGCTTTAATAAGCATTCGGTTTTCAGTATGGTAACATCTATATTATTGTGTTAAAAATTTGAATTTTTTCAATTAATTGAGACGTAATTTCAAAATGTTTTATCTAAAATAATTTAAGCTTCAAAAAAGAAACTTTGAATCTTTTTTCAAATTGTGTATTATGAATCTAGGTCAAAAATATGATGCATCAATAGCGAATTTTCAGGTTCAGTTGAACCGATGTCATCGTTTCTTTTTGAGTATATTAAGGGCCGAGTTCCAATTCTTTTAAATCTGGGCTCACCTAGTAGCCTAAGAAGTTTTGCTTTTACTTTCATACCACTCCAATAGTGTATTTTGGCTCTACTCGACGAGTGTGCCAGACAACTTGGTAACTCTGGACAAATTATTGAACGCGTACTTTTGCGGAGGTAGGACTCGTGGCGATAGCGTCGCTACGATAGGCGTTGTGGCGATAAGCGTCGCGGCGCCAGGCGTCGCGGCGACAGCGTCGTTACGCGTCACAGTGGTTCTTTTTGAAATCACTTTCCTTTTTATTACATTTTGGGTTGGGATGAATTTTTTTTTACATAATTTTAAAAACTGTCTTTTGAAAAAATGTAGCCTCGCCGTATCGCCAATGACATGAAGATTTTTTCCATCTACCATAATTCCTCCAAATTCATTTTCTCTCCTATAGTGGCACTCTTGATCGGTCGACATCAGATGATCTTGACTTAATTACTTACTACTTATTGGTTTCACCATGTTGTTTCGTGTGTCCCATAAATACCACCGTTTCTGCCAAGCATAACGATAAATAGTACCAATATTTTATTTTATTGCATTAAAACTCACACACGTCAAGTTGTATAGTAATCCAAAATTTTAGGGTTCTCTTCGTAAATAAAATTTATTTAAATTATTATCTATTTTTAAAATTAAGTATTTTTTCTGATTATTATATATCGAAAGTAGTTAACTAATAACTAGTCATCATTATAAAATATAACATGAAGATAAAAGATTTGCAATGACAAGATAAAGCCGAAAGTCATTAAAGCATATTAATTTTGCAACATTAAATAATTGCTTGTAATTTTTTGAAATTCCATAAATTATTTGACACAAATTTTATGACCATCTGCAGATAATGTAAATAATGGTTAAAACTCCTTACTGCCCAATATCGTTTGGAGCATGCGACTGAAACTCGAATAGTAATTCTCTAAAAGCGATCGGTCCATTTGTTGCTTAACCTAATTGAAAGTTGATGGTCAATATATATAGTTACATTTCCTTTTGTTTGTTACTTTGGCAAAGAAAGAATAAGATGTAATCGATCTATAAATTCATTTACGACACATTTAACAGCACTTGATATGGATCCTTTGTAATAATATTCGTCTAGATACAGTAATTCTAAAAATATAATTAATTTGCCCCTATAGTCGTGTTCCTCAGTCTGAGGGTCGAGACCACCTCTTCCCATTCCCTGTAACACGATTTATACATACCTTTATGTGTCATTACGTCGAGTAATAACCGTTGCATAAACACCCTGGAAATAATATGTTATTGGATAAGATAGATATTCAGGGAAATAATAAAAGTGAGCATATTATAACAAATTACTGACTGGACACGATTTACCAAATTCAGCAGTAATATGATTTGTTCCATCGCTCTACCATGCTGGAAAATATAACGAAACTATCTTCCATGTAACGGTCAAACTGTTTTTTTATTATAATGTTAAAGCATAACACCTTTTCACAGCATTTACACGGTCGTGGTCCCGCAGGGAAGTACCACTGCTGTACATAAAATAAAGTATGTGTGTGCATGACTTTCTGGGTTGCCTGGAAGCCTCACCTAATCCTTAATATGTTTCCTACCCATCCTATCCAAAAATCCAGTCTTTTCTAATTTCCCCTTTTTATACTTTCTTTTTCTCTATATGCCTCTTCACATCTGAATGTTGGCTGTCAACTCCGAGAAAAGTCGAGTCTTCCGCGCTGAGAAAAATCTCATCGGCAGATTTGATGCCAATCCACTCCCGAAGGTTTTTACCGGGGCGTGTTTTACCTTCTGTTTTGCCCATCATGATCAGCTGCAACATGTTGTATCGATCTTGACTCGTAAAATGCCCAAGATATACGACTTTTCGTGATATAATTGTCTGCTTAAGTTTCTACACTATGTCGGTTTGTTTTACAACCCTTTCATTCGAAACCTTTTGGGTCCAACTGATGCGAAGCATGCGACGGTGGCACCACATCAAGAAGGCTTTGAGATGCCATCTACTGTCTTTTACAAAAGTCCCACAACCATATAATACTTATAGGCTAGATGTAGCAGAGAAGTATCCGAGTCCTTAACCTAATAGTAACGTAGAAGCAACATTAGACTTTTTTCGTTGAATAAAGGAAGCTCGAGCTGTTTCTATTCAAGATTTTATTTCTTCTTATTTATCTTATTGCTATCCTCTGTATTCGCTACTTGGCCAAGAGCTTATAAACTTTGTTATTACCTGCAGAGTTATTTGTATAGGACAGCAAAGTTACCTAAATTTTACCATAGTATTTGCTGTACAAAAATAACTTTCAACGTACATTACATTTGAGATGCTCTATCTTTTACTTGGAATATTTACCAAAAATCGAGCTTACTGCTTACTTAATAACTCTCTTACAGCTCTGTTTTAAAGTAACTATGTTATCATTAAAATTATAAAAAGTAAGATGTTTCATATTATCTATATTTTAAGCTATTTTATTATTACATCTATATAATAACAAAAATATAAATCCTTTTAACAGCAGCTTTTTTGCTCAAATCACAATAATGGAACATGATTTTTATTAATCTAGTCAAAAAAATGTCCTTAAAGTAAAGATTTGAAATAAAATAAAGTAATCATATAAAATACCATAACAATAAAAAAAAAACGCTGGTCTTATTATAAGATCAAAGTCTTGTGTTACAAGAACGTTTTACAAACATAAATCGCACAAAGACCCAGATCCATTGGCGAATGCCTCGGCGAGCAAAAGGCTCGTCGAGGCCATCCCCGTCCTGCGCCAATGGGTTCAGCTTCTCAGAGGGCACGGCTGTTTCAGCCGTTATCTGTGGAAGGTTGTGGGGATTGAGTCGGATCACGGGTGTCACCACTGTGCGTCCGGCCCCGAAGATACGGCCGAGCACATGCTCGCCGTGTTCACGGGCTTGGACGCCCAGCGCGCTACGCTCATTGGCGCAGTTGGGCGGTACTTGTCGCTGCCGGCTGTCGTCCGATCGATGGCCGGCAGCGAGCAGAGTTGGACCGCCATCACCTTGTATGCACGCTAGGTGATTGCGTCCAAAGAGATGCCCTTCGGGAGCGTGAGCCGGCAGGCGAAACGCTGCCACCCCGCAGGGCTCCGGTGAGGGGCCGCTGGCGTGCACAGTATGCCGCGGTTCTGCACTAGACTACGCGTGGCAGGTCGGGGGATCTGTCGCACACAATGTAAAGGGTGAGGGCTTAATTTCTAACCCCTCCACACAAGTCGAGCCCGAAGT
>JAOCPS010535325.1:0-11382 GCA_025505425.1 Graphium colonna
GCGAGGAAATGCAGCCAGCGTTCTTGGCACCATGCCGCGAGGAGTAGGGTTATTTGATTATTGTAGTTAGATTAGTTTTATTGCTCTGTTAATATTTTTGTTGTTAACTTTATAAATAAATCATTCTAACTTCATTGTAAAAAGAGTATCAGTATTATCACGTTCATATTTTAGGAGAAATAACGTGCTAATAGTCTTTGTAAATATTTGTTGTGTTTACTTGGGAGTGAACAGTTTTAATAATGATATTCCATATGAGAGAATTTTATTGCAGGGTTATATTGGTTGGTTCCACTGAATATTTTTATTAAAGTGATGTAATTTTTTTTTATTTTTATTAAGGTGACTTGAGGTGACACAAAATGTACATACGTTTTGGCAATAAATAAATACGTCTCAATGGTATTTATTAGACTTTTAAATCTGTAATCAAACACAGTTTTTAATAGGACTTCTTTCGCATTAGCGGAATTTTGATTTAATACGAAATTAAAACCGCATTTGCGCGTAATGCGAGTTTATAGTGCAAAATCCTTGTAGACAAGTCTAGGAAATATAGTCGAATTAGTGACATGCAAATCTGTTAGCTCTGGCAAGACAAGCGTAAGGTGATTATAGAAAATCCAAACCTCGACGTGTGTGGCAGCTACAAATTAATTGCACTAATAAAATTTATGAATTTTAAATATCTCATGACTACATTTGTTTAGGTGGTAAATCTATTAGTAATTAACTTTCCTCCTGAGAATTGTTATGATGCTTTTTCGTTACGTATATCCCACACGACCGAAAAGACATCAGATCCAAGACTGCCTTTTTTTGCTCATGCATGATTCATCTTCGTTTTCAGACAATTTAGAATTAAACTCATAACATAATTTTCTAACTTGAAACCAACAGCACACAGCTTTTGTGGACAGGACAAAGAAGGAAGAGTGCATAAAGTCAGAACGGTGAGAGGGACATTCTAGAAGACGATTATGCGTAGGGCGAAGGTTTTTGTTGCTGAGAGCACATAGATGTAGTGAAAATGGTGGGATTGTCAGGATGGAGTAAGGGTTCCGCACCTCAAAAGGAAAAAAACGGAACCCTTATTGCCTGTCAATTTTTATTTTATTTTTTTTCATTTAAGTCTTGACGGATACTCAAGATTCTTTTCTCAGAAACTCATCGAGGTATGATAGAGTTGAAATTTATATCAAATGCTCAGTTCTATAATACCGTCAAGCTAAAAAAATCGAAGTTCTACATCGTCACGTCAACTCAATCAAAAGAAACATCCATTTAAACAGCATATCTTGAAACGCGAATCTACTCGTAAGGGAATCAATCTTCTGAGTCCACAGAAAATACCTTGTAGGTATTTTAAAATTGGCACGAGCAACAGCACATATTAAAGAAGAATTGCGATAACTATGAATTTTTAATGCGTCGTATAATCAGATGTTTTTAATAATTTTCAACTTATTACTCTTGGTATTGAGTTGGAATTCATACCAAATACTCAAATCTATAAATACTTTAAGCTGTAACAAAATCAAAGTTCAAAAATCAAATCAACGCAATCAAAATAAATAGCAGTTGAAGCCGCATGTTTTGAAACTAAGGGAATCAAAACCTATAGGGCACTTCCCGTGAACTCGGAATCTTGAAATTTCGTACAATGCAACGTATTATAGCATAGATGAAAGAATATTTACAAAAGTGTACATTTTTAATTACGTCGAATAATACAAATGTTTTTTAATAATTTTAAACTTACTACCCTTTTTCTCATCAACGCGTATAGGTATAAAATTGAAATACATAGCAAATACTCAGGTCTATAATACCTTTAACTGTAACAAAATCAAAGATCTATGTTGATGCAATGAAAAGAAACAGCATTGTAAGCTGCACATTTTGAAATTCGCAACAACTCGTAAGGCAATCAAAACCTAAAGTATATATATGACGTTGACATATAACTTAAAAGCTTTGGTAAGAAGCAATAGGTTACAGCACGGGTAACAAAAAAAATCAGAAACCTTCAAATTTTAGTTAGTTATTCCATCAAAAAATTGTAATTATTAATATAATTATAGTTACCGCAATGATTTATCTCTATGTCTAGGGAAGGGACATTTTTCAAAAAGTAAATACGAACTTATCGTTATTCAATCCGTATGTTTTTTTTTCATACTGTATATTTGTTTTTGTATTTTCGTATGATGTGTAGTTTGATTAAATGAGTAATTATCATAATATTATTTATTAATATTATTTAAGAAATAAATCTTTTATCTGATAGGGAATTCATCAGAAATGGTCCTATAAAATTTTCAGACAAATCGGTTTAGTAATTTGTTTTTTAAATCAAAATAACAAACTTTATTCTATTTCTGTTCGTGCGTATATCCGTCATTTATGAACCAATTTTTTTTTTAATCTAATAGGACATTTTTTCGAAATTATTCACTAAAATCTTCACGAATAATCCGTAGTTAGTTTTTTAAATGAAAAACCAAAATTTAGGAATGTTTGCACACATCTCTGTCCCTTATGAACTAATTTTAAAAAAATATTTTTTATGTGATAAGAATATACTTCCAAAATGGACTCACAATTTTTGTATAAAAATCGAATCAGTAGTTTATTTTAATGTTGTCTCATGTTTAACACATATTTCGAAAGTAAACGTTCAAGGCGTTTGAAGTCGGTTTTTTTTTATTTCTGCTTATCAAGCCCAACTTTAATCGTTCTCCTATTCGCCGGCGAACTTCCTTACGAGCTCTGACCGCTCTTTATTCCATACTTAATTCTTCTTGTATACCATATTTACGGTATTTGAACCAAAATTGGCTTTTTGCTGCTACCGATGGTACCGTTCAAACCGGGTCAATACCATGACCTTACAGAAAACAGGCGTGAAGTAGAAGCTCCTTCCTTGAGAGCTTCTTCATTAGGCTGGTAAGTGCAGGTGGCCGTTTATACATCCCCTCTCCCCGCCCAGAGGAGTACCAGAAATTCTGGAGAACCCCCCTCTGGGTGTCCACGATTGGATAGCGGAACATCACCTGAGCGTGGTCAGTAAGTCAGTGCATTTTACCGCTCTAACCCATTAACCGAGGCAAACAGAGCAAAAACTCTATGTTACCCCTTTCTACCCTAACTGTGGACCTCTGTATCATCAAGGAGTTACATTCCAACTTAAATGCTATCCACTACAATCTCGAGACGGCAAATCCGGCCTTGCTCTTCCTTACTGAGACACAGATATCCCTTCCAGCCGATCCATCCTATCTTGGTTACCCGGAGTACAAGCTTGAACACTCATTTGTGCCCCGGGTTGGAGTGTGTGCGTACGTCAGAAAGAATATCTGTTCTCGACGTCTCAGTGGGCTTGAAGGTAGGGACTTGTCCACGTTATGGCTACGCATTGATTGCGATGACCACCCTCGCGTCTACGCGTGCCTGTACAGGTTCCGTATGCAGTGTCATGTACGGTACTATACGTCAGCAGAATGTAAAAAAATGACCTACCATAAGTCTCACGTTAAAAAATAAACTAATACACTAGATTCTGATCTTTAATGGAACCCCCATACTTCATCACTCACCAACAGACTAAGCTCCGCTGTCTTCGCAATTCGAAAAATAAGGCAACTAATAAACGTCGATACTGCTAGACTTGTTTATTTTAGTTGTTTCCATAGCATCCATCAAATTCGCAGGACCCAATCGTATCCGATGTGCCACGGGAGCGGTACGAGGACCGACCCCTGTGCACGTCATCCCTCTGCGGACCACCCGCTCCCGGGCCAGATAGTAGGTTGGTCCGGTCGACGAAAAAGTCCGCAAGGATGCGCCTTCGGTACCCTGGGACGCAGTGGTACCTCAGCGCCTCGCTATTGTCGTCCTGGGGATTGTGTGCAAGTGGTTCACGATATCCAGCGACATCGCCAACTTTCACTACTGCCCGACAACCTCCTCGAAGGTTTAATAAAATGATCTTTAAAAAATAAAAATTGTAAAATAATAAGACAATATTTAATTTAAGTTGTTGAAGTTATTTTTCTTTGCGTTTCGGAATAGTTTTTTTTTTAATTTAACTGAACAAACAGGAAATATTTTGACATCCAAGAATGACATTGAACAGTCGAAGCGTTATTGTCCTGATACAGATATTGCGCTATAACAAAACAATGAGACGTTTTGTTATAGCGCAATATCTGTAATATTTTCTAATCTGAGATTATAATTTATAAAATATTCCTGAGAATGAATTGTAACACTTAAATTGTTAAATTGAAATATACAAAATGCAAAACTGAAACGTGTTAAAAAACACAAATTAATCTTACAGTGATATTAAATTATGTTTTTTAAAATATGCAAACAGTAAATTAGAAAAAATAAAACAATGCACAAACCGAGCATCTAATTTATTCCCTGGTTATTTATACTTTTGCTTTTCGTTTTAATGTTAAATTCCTGATCATGTTAATTTACATGTCTTGTAATATTTATATTAATGTGACAGATTCATGGATAATCTTAATGATAACCAACCGCTTGGGTCCTCTTTTCCCATTTAGATTCGACAGTTTAAGTAACGCATTAAAATATTTTTGTATTTTCTTTTTATTTTAAGATAAACATTAATAATTAAACTGACAATTTTGCTAATTTCACTTGACTTTAATTACATTCGCACGCATTATTTCCATCAATTCAATTGTGGTTGGATCGTTTTGAGTGGAATAGGCTAGTCCTATAATAATATAATTGATGTTGTTGGATTTATTCAGCCATTTGCATAAGAATTACATACGTTGTCATTAAATATAAACATTATCATGCGCGTTTTAAGCACTTAACGTTTAAAACGCGCATGATAATATTTATTATTTTAGTAATTAATTCAAGATCACGCACAAGACAAACCTGAGGCTTAAAATAGAAGAGATGATAAGATATTTTTGTTTAAAAGTATGTGATATTCATAATTTATCATTATACACAAAAAAGTATTTTATTTATTTAATCGAACATAATATTTTTTTTATTATATTGTACAAGTGAATACCCACATAAAAATATATTGTATATAAATTATATTACATATATTTCAATAGCACATGGACAAGCTGTTATTACGATGAGAAGATTAGGAAATGAAAAATTCTCTCTCCAGTGTAACAGAAATTTTACAGAAAATCATTTTATATAATGTTCAAATTATTAACATTATGCATTTATTAATTAGACAAAAAAACATTAAAAATGTTTATTAAACAAGGGAATGAGAATTAGAACGCACAGTATCATTCCAATTTACTAGCTTTAACATACCTGAAGAAACAAAATATTGTATGCTGTTGGACAAATATTAAACTTCTATAAATGAATTCAACAGAATGTCTAAGCATAAGAAAATTAGCAAAAGAAGAATAATATTGGAAGAAAAGGACTAAACACTGTTTGAATATAATATACAATATGATATATAAGAAATATGAAACGGTAATTCAAATAACCGTTCATTCTATTATGTGGTAGGTATCTTATACACTCAATAAATCAAGAGTGCGGTTTATACTGAACTTATGTAAGCAAAAAGTTTATGCTGTTAACCGACTTCAAAAGAGGAGTAAGATTCTAAATTCTAATGTTTTTATATTTTTTATGAACGTTTGTGCAAATCTACGCCATTTATAAACTGATTTCGAAAATACTTTTTAACTAATAGTGTATTTTTCCGTAACGGTTTCATATTTTTATCCAGCAAAATAGGTTCTGTAGTATTCCTTAAAAATCAAAATAATATAATTGAGATCATGTATTTTTAAACGTATCTTCTTTGATAGAACATACATTCTGGATAGTCCCATGAGTTTTTTTTATAAATCGGTTCATTGGTTTGTTTTTTAAATAAAATGAAAAAAATCAGGAATGTTTGCGTATATCTCCGCAACATTGGAGAAGATGTATTTTGAAACACTCTTAGGGCGTTTGAAGTCGGTTTTTGTAATTTTCTGTAAAAATGAACGTGTAGTTACTTTGTTTTAATTGACTATTAGTAAAATTGCACAGAGAAGTGCTGGTAAAGCGAACTTTAAACAACTTTGTATACATAATTGTAACTTGCTTATTAATAAAACATACATCATTTTTAAATTTGATGTAATAGTCATTCCATTGCGTTAAATTGTGTATGTGAAAGGAAATAATAACATGACAATTATTTTATGCAATAATTGATTTTGTATTATAAAACTTGAATCAAAACAAGATACATTTAAGGGTTTGGGGAAAAATATATCCTTTGTAGTAATTTATAAACTTTAGATGTTCAATTCCGAAAGTGTTAGGATATTTTAATAGAAACATTTAAGTATACAACTGTTATAGCGTAGCCTGACCTTTTGTCCAACAGCAAACTGAGTTTACAAACTTTTACAGTTTGTGCGTAGATTGAAATGATTTCGACGTTTTAATTCAAAAAGACATCGTGTTTCTAGTAATTAACTCTTTTATGCCGTTATTATCATTTTTTGGAAAGAAAAATAATTGTAGAAACAAATTTTCAAAATAGACGAGCATAGTTACAGTTTTTTATATTATACAACATTTTCATTACATAAATCAATGCTTTATTTTCTTAAAATTTTAATTATTAACAATGATAGAACATACTTAACCAATGAATTTAAAAAGTAGACATAAAAACGTCAATAAGTCGATGTACTCCAAGGCACCGAGGAAAATCTATTCACCAGACAGCGTTCATATGCACAGAGTTCTAAAATAACCACAATCAAAGCAAAATATTGCTTTCTATTTAAAGGAAATTAATGTATTAATTGATTTAACATAGCATTTTAAGTAAATAAATATTAATTTGATTACACAAAACATGTTACAATACTTTAAACTAGTTATTTATTCACGAACAATATGTTGTCTGGTATATACTTACTTATAATAGGTTGAAGAAACTATTAGCTTCCTCAAATTAAACAAAGCAAAAATTATCTGTCTTATCAAGGAAAAGCAAAGCATTTTATTGAAATTTCAGAAGAGAAATGAATATCGTATCAAATGATTTAAAATGAGCCTAATTATGGGGCATAGTTCGATGATTACATGTTAAGTAGGAGCTACGTAAAACTATTGTGAAGACTTTGTTCTGGACAATATGCATCGGCAAATGTTCTGGTTTGATGAAAAATTCTGCTTCACTTTACTGTGAAATTTGCAATAAAATTTGAAGATGTAAGCCACTTGTTGATGAATTGTAATAAGAACAGTTATAAAAGTGAATTGCTGTTTAGAGAACTAAATGTAAATAAATCAGACGTTGACCTGGTGTTTAACCTCCTGACGAATCCCAAGAGGGAATACAGAAAACGCGAAATTTTGCGATCTGATAAAAATTTAACTATAAGAAAATGCCTTTTAGACGTTAAATTATGAGTAATAGAGAGTTTATGGAGATAATAGAGAGTATATTATTATATTTATTATAATATGTATAAGGTATCATTGGGTTGACATATTTATGTAGATAAAAATCCCTCAAAATTAAAAAATAAAAGAAAAGTAATCTGAAAAACATATTTTGGGCATAACATAGAATTAAACTTTGAATTCATGGTCTTACGCTGATTTTTGGATCAGTATATTGTTTCCTTAAATATAAGCATAAATTTGCGACGTTTTGAACCTACTTAATATTTGTAGTCACAATCACTATTTCATGTTAACCTAGAAAAAACGTTAATTTAATATTTTCTTAGTAATTACGTCAATATTACATATGAAAGCATTTTCTGTATCCATAAGCTTAATGAAATTAAATTTTCACTAGCTTATTGGCATTATTCACCTTATTTATATTCCCACAAAAACAATTTAAAAAATATATAAAAATGTACTAGTAAAATATACCGTCAGTATTATAATGCAAGCATGTTTAAATTACTAAAACTATTCCACAGATAGTAGAAATATTTTTTCACAAACTATTCTGGCACATTTAAGTTCTAATATTATTGATATATTAGAATACGTGCTTAAATTATAATATAGTTTATTAAAATGATATAAAAAAAAAATAT
Source organism: Graphium colonna (assembly GCA_025505425.1). NCBI lineage: Eukaryota > Metazoa > Arthropoda > Insecta > Lepidoptera > Papilionidae > Graphium > Graphium colonna. Next base: position 8,103 of record JAOCPS010535325.1, read on the forward strand.
CTAGACATACTTTTCGGTGTTGAGACCGCGCGTATCACGAGCGTAGACGTAGATTTTTACTTTAGTCAAAGTTCCTTTATACTATACGTTTACAGGTGAAATTAATCCTTTCCTTGGATTTTAATCATGGCATTTTATTTTCCATTTATTTCATGACGCGAACAAGCGCAGGCATAGGTTAAAAGCATAGTGCATCGTATAGGTAATCAGGTTAAACAAATGATGCATCCGTAGATTCCTTGAAATCTAATTTTTAGTCCGATCTACGCAGTAACTACTAATTGTATCTTAGCATAACACTGCAAGACTTAATAAAGATACAATTACGAGTAGTAGTTACTGCGTAGATCGGACTAAAAATTAATATTCAAGCTGACAGTATGCAGGATTAATAAGTGACACCAGGACATCAAACACCTCAGTCCTACCCGTGACCATGAACCCTGTTAAGGGTTTGAAACGTCGGGTGATAAAATTTAAAATTAAACCGCGATAAAATCCGTAAAGTTGTTTAATTTAGAAATGTCTAATATTCGCGTAAGTCTCAAAAACAAAATACTTATTATTTACTAAATATGGTAATTTATAAATGGCTTAGTTCGATTATTACCGGCATACTTTTTATCTATTTTTAGATTTTATCTTTTTCTAGAGATTATAATTTTATTAGAATTTCCGTGGTCTAATTAATTCGAACCGGGCACGAGCAAAAAAAAAATTGGCCCTAAAAAAAGAAAAATCTTTGAAGATTACACTTACAAAATTTTAATAGAATTGGGCTGGCATTCGTGATATTTTGTAAATAACTTAATTTATCTAAAAGTATCTAACTTATGTAAAGTTTCATTGTTCAACCTAAGCCGTACCAGATCTCAAGTGTCTTACGAGCTTTGCTAGTTTGTAATTATGGCGTATTCACGCAAGCGATTCTTAGCCATTCTAATTTCGAGAGGTAACCTATTCCACAGAAGAATGGACTGAAGAAGGACGAGTGAATGAAGTCAGTGTGATGAGGAGGACATAGGAGAAGACGTTTATTCATTGAGGGTAGATTTCTTTCAGCATAAAAGTATTGAAAATGAGAAGATAGAGAATCCAGGAAAGAAAATAGAGTAGTCAGAGCTCTTAAGGAGCGTCGTTCACGTATGGTTAGCCATTGTAACTGTGACCGAGAGGATGAGATGAGGTCATAATTGCGAATATTGAACACGAATCGAATGCATGTTATTCAGAAGTCGGTCGAGTTTATCGAGTTGATCTGCATTGAGGTTATAGCAGCACACGTCATCATAGTCGATTAGAGGGAAAATCAAGTTCTGCACGAGCGTTACTTTAGTGTTAACCGGCAGGAAATTCTTTAACCTGTGAAGATACCGTAGGACACCTGTTATACGCTGCCTGACACTGGTAATTTGATCTCCTCAACTTAGTGTCATGTCTATGAACAAATCGAGGTTTTAACATTACGGTAAACAGTGATAGGGGTATTGTCAAAAACTATTGGTGGAAGATTAACTAAATCCACTTTACCATGGGTACGGGAACTCCCAGCTGCTATTGCTTGGCACTTGGTTGGATTAACGTTCAGACCAAACCTACTTGACCTATTCTTAATATAAGTTTAGTCTTTATTGACGTTGGACGCTTCAGGAAGATCATTGATAATTGCATGAGTATACAACTGCAAGTGTCTGCATAAGGATGATCCTCTTCATAACGAAAATTATGTGTGATGTCGTTTATAAAAACAAGTAATATAGGTATAAAAGAAATAAAATAATATTTTCATTGTTTTTGTACCTAAAAATAAGAATAAGAACAAAAAATTGCCTTTATTTGTGTAAAAAATGTAAAAATTCAAATCAATGAAAATATTACAATCCATTTTTTTTTTCTATTTGTGGGCCTATAAAGATTCCAGCTTTAATTTCCGCCGCTGAAAGCTTTAGAAAAAAAGGCTCTTCAAATGTTTGAAGCTTCACGCATGATTAAGAGCCTTTACAAATTGTTTAATAAGACCCTATTTAAAATGCAATTCTGACATTAATATATAATTATAGTTTTACGATCGACAAGTGGTTCCAATATTACACTTAGTACTCAGTACGGACACGTTAATGTTTTTGGCGGTGGTGAGCGGCATCATTTCACAGGTAAAGATAATAGAAGAATTTATTATATCGAACTGGCAAATCTGAGACCTGGCGCTACAAAATTTTAGAGTGACAGTAATTTTATTTCTAATTCATTACAGCTTACTACTATTACTTTTATCTATGGTCAGTACATTAACCAGTGCTTTGACTATGACCATATTATATAGGCAAAGTCTTCGCCAACAATTTTTCGGTCGAATACACTTTTTATGGAAACGAATACCTAATTCCTAGTTATTTATTTGCCCTTGGTGTTTCATAAGGATGTTTACAATTGTTTGTGCTCCAAATTCAGTTATTGTAAATGGCATGGAAATATAATTTTATAAACTAATATTCTTTTTTATATATAAAACTGAAAATATTATGTCATATCAATAGTTATTAATGCTTACGAAATAATTTAAAATGTCAATTGAGAATTTTATTAATATTAATTGTTTCCTAAAAAACATTTTTTAGAATAAAAGGTGTGTACTAAAAGCCAAGTACATATGTGTTTTTTTCACTTTAGTATATGGTTGATCTACTATTTTTCTAGGTAACTTATTATAAAGGTATTACCCATCCAGTGGCAACTCCTTTTAAAGCCTTCAGTTCTCGGTTCATTTCTATGATAATTTTATTTGGCTTCTTGTTCTTGTTCTTTGTGTCACTTTGTTCACAAAGGAGCAGAAGGTTCACTTGATGGTCAGCGATCCCCAACATTCGGAGAGTTGCGAGTGCGTTGTCAACCTGGGATATTGGATAGAATAGGTTTATTTGATAGGATTGGGTCGGGATTAAGGACTTGGAGGGGATAGGAGTGGGAAAAGAAAAGGGTAGACATGGCCATCCGGCATCCCCAAAAGACATACGACTTATTTGTATGCATTTATATTCTGATTATAAAAAGTGAAAGCAAATATTTTAGTTTAAAGAATTTTAACTCTATTTTTTTAATAAAATTTATTATTAAATAAATAATTAACAACAAAAATATTTACAGAGCAATATAACTAATCTGATTACAATAATCAAATAACCCTACTCATCGCGGCATGGTGGCAAGAACGCTGGCTGCGTTTCCTCGCTGAATGGTTATACTTAACCTTTGGGCGAGGAAAGAACCAGCCCTCTTGTCG
>JAOCPS010535435.1:0-11382 GCA_025505425.1 Graphium colonna
GGAAGGGAGGGAGGTGCCTAACGCATGCTTATGCGTGCGCTCATATATTTGCTTGCAGGTTGTTAGGGGAATTTTTTTTTTTCGCGGAATTATGCTAATTAAACAGTCTTATAGAATCGTAAACTAGGTGTTACATAAAAAAGTTCGCCAGAAATAACATATACACCTGGCATAAAGGAACAATACTGAAGAGATTTAGTGAAGTATTGCGCGCTAAAATATAATATTTCCTTGAAAACAACAAATAAAAGCAATCAATTGTAGCTTTAAATACGAGACGCTAAGCTTAACACTTGGGACTCAAACGAATAGAGCAAGAGTATCCCACATCGTTTCTGCAGCGAAAAATGGCAGGAGTTGTGAAGGAAACCACGAGGATAGGCTCACCGCGGGGGGAAGAAGATGAGCCACCTAAACATCACTATATTATATTTACTAGAGGAGTGAGGCGACCTGTGCAATTTGACTAAGATATTTAAGATATCATGGCTAGTGGATCGTTTTATATTAAACATAAGCCTATAGAAGTTCTGTAAATATTTTATATTTAATATTTACAACTGTTATTGTTTATCTTCTTCTGTTGTCTATCATGTACTTTGTAACTACGGCTTTAATATTCACGTTGTTTTTAAAAGAGTTTTTATATAATTTATTTAATTTTTCTATGGTGTCGAATACTATATCGACCAACCTTTCTGTATTAAATCGTTTCGTATTATTTATTTTCATCAAAGAACTCTGTGTATATTTTGATCACTAATAAAATTTGAATTCAAATTATGAAGTTGTCTACATGCCACATTACACACGCCACATTATTATAAACACGGTTACCTCACGCAAAGGAAATTCAATCAACGCTGTTATATGTTTTCAGGTACGCTTTTTTTAATATCGTCCAGAACTGTACGATAATTTGATCAAACTCCTCGACAAGTTTCTCCGCATAGCTTTGCAAGTAACTACCATTAATAGAGTTTTTACACGACGGTATATTTACTAGTTGCACGTGTTTACTAATCCGTATCAATTATAATTTTGCTACTATATTTAAAGAACGAGTGTTATTCCTCTTTATATATTTTAATACTTTAATTTACTTTTATTTGCTTTTCAATAAAAAGTAAAAATTATAACAAAACAAAACAATTAATCTATGGTATTTTGTTTATTTTCATATAAATGTATTTTTATTATATTTTATGGTATCATCTTTCTCCTTTTCTCTTTTACAACTCATACAGTTTATTTATAAATGTGTGTTTATATTTTTTTCCTTTTTTATTTTGATATGTATTACAAATATAATCTTTTGATGTTTGTGAAAGAACCTGGAGCGAGCAGTTCATTACCAGAGTGTATTATCATTTAGATAATCAATGATATTGTAGTAAACTTTAACGCAAAAACGTTCCTTTACAATTTTTTTAATTTATTAACAGACGTTTTGAACGTTTTCTGTGAGTCTGTTGTAGAAACGCATACATTGCCCAATAGAAGTTTTCTTATCCTTCTCAGTCTTGTGACAGAAGGAATTAATCTAAGCTTATTCCTAATAGTTACATTATGTAAATAACAATATCTTGGGAATTCATTTTTATCGTTATGCAAATACATCGGATTATTTAACATGTATTGAGAAGTAACAGGTAATATTTTTATTTATATAAACAATTTTTTCACAGATTATTTTGGGCCCATTATAGACTGCTCGAATAGCTCTTTTTTGGAGGACAAATATCGTAAAGTAAAATGCCATAGGACAATATAGCCTCTCAGCTTCTCAGCTACTTTGGCAATGGTGTCTTTTGAGGTTCCAACATTAGTGATCTGTGCTTGAAGATCATCTAATATTTTTGTAAGAGTTTCTTCAATTCTGTTCTGTGTTGATAATATCTCAGATAAGTGAGACATATTAGTTCCAAGTCATTTTCATAAGAAGTAAAATAAAGTGAAGTGCTAGTGATCAGTTGGCAGGTGATTTATATTTGTTGTTGTTAATAGTTACATGTAGTATGTTGTTTATAAAAGCTATTCCAAAATAAACTATTTACCACTGAATTACTGATAAAATCCGTACATTTGTTTCATTTAACTATGTCTCTTATTCACATAAGTCTCAGAACAAAATGGAGAATATATCTAATTCATGTTAGATAAAAGAAAACATGTTTGGCATAATAGATTCATAAATAGATTTAGAGGTCCTATATACCTTTCTATTCCATATACTTGTTGTAAATAAAACTACTAATAGTCATAATATAAGTTTATTAGACAAATAGATAAAATACTTAGTAATAAGACACAGAAGAATTTTTTACGAAATTAAAACCTGCAATTCTATAAGTAAAAAATATATTTTTTACTGTACTTTAGCCGACATCAAAAAGGGGGAAGGTTTCTAATTTTGCATATCTCTGCCATTTATGAGCACATTTTAAAAAATTTGTTGTCATCTTATAGGGTATTTTTCCGGAATGGTCCCATAAAATGTTCAGGAAATCAAACTTCGATGTGCGTTTTATCTATACGCTGATGACTTGCTAATAAATGGTTAGGCACGTATCGATAGTCTCTCAGATTCCATCTGCAAAATAAACAGAGAACTAGATGCTATACAAAGTTGATGTGATAGCTTTGATATAAATGTGTAATCCACTGAAATTATAGGCACTTATAGTTGGTAGCTCCTTCATCACGAGGTGAATGTTGGCCTTCTACCACCTATCAATTTTAGTAATTTAACTACTTAACTATTTCTATCAACCAAAGTATTTACAAACTGGGTTTAAACGCCGAAAACTAAATTAAAAATCCCAAAATATTAGACCACCTTCTGAATAACTGCATTCGGTTTATTAACAATCTTCAGAAATATGATCATGTTTCCTACCGTGCACAGCTTCACTGACCACCAATTCACCAACGATGTCCATTGCGAGCACTAACCATTCTTTATTCGCTTATATTTCTCTCTTTTTTCGTTCTCACATATGTATATGCTGTACATACTTACTTTTAATATCAATGTAAACTTTTTCGCAACTTATGAACTGATTTGAAAAAGTATTTCTTTAACTAAAATATTACACTTTCAAAGTGGTCCTTAAATTTTTTTATAAAAATCGGATTAGTTCTTTGTTCACAAAATAACGAAGAAAATGTTTTTCGAAAGTACACTTTTAGGAGGTTTAAAATAAGTTTTAGTAAGTTTCTATGAAAATCAACTTGTCAATCACAGATGGGGAGCGTTTGCTTAACAGGTTGTCGGCGGCTTAATTCCATCGTTAAAGATGAGTTCATTGATATTTATCTAGGTATGCATGGAAGTGTATTTATGTTAACACACACACACACACACACACACACACACACACACACACACACACACACAGCCTTGTGCATAGTACTGTTACTGGTCTTACCAAATTTTCTTATGGTGTGCGTCTGGTTATGTCTAGTCAATGACTTACTGATTTAGCTTAATTTGATTTCTTCTTCTCTACTGGAGTTGTTTCGTTATAACCATTTTGGTAGACAGCAACGTAAACAAACTAATGATCATGTATCGATGTTCTGTGATATATCTGCTGGCGTGCCTTAGAGTGTTATTCTATTCTCTCCTCTTATTTCCATTCTCTTCAACGTTCTCACTCTATTTTTACTTGTTCCTTGCATGCTTCTCCCGATAACCTTAGTTTTTTTACGGCAATTATTCAAAACATTGCTACTCTCCTTGATTGAAATCAAAACCAAAGCTTAATGGTCATTGGTGGATGGAAGCAGATTTACAGGCCTAATTAAAATATTATTCCTAGCATAACATTTGAAAATGTAATATTATATAGCAATGGTTTAATTAAGAAATTGGGTATCTATTTCGACTCAACCAATGATTGATCTTACAACAAAGTCATAAGCACATAAATAAGTCATAAGCCGATTGACTATTAAAATATTTTTATATATATAATTATATTAACACTGCAAGTATATATTACATGTGACACGGCAAAAACTAAGACTAAAATCACAATACTGTCAAGAGATATAGAGATATCACTCTATTTTTACGGTAATATAGTTAGCGATGATGAGAACAAATCCGTTGACCTGACCTTAATCCCTTGGAATAGCGGCAAAGTCCTTGTTTTAGATACAAATTGCGTTTAAACATTGGCTGCCTCAGAAGCATTTGAAATGAGCAAGTGACGGATCAGTGCAGATTACTTACACGTGCTTCTTGCTATAGAGACGTTAGGTCCATGAGATCCTTCGACCAATAAATTTCTCAAAGAGATATTTTATAAAATTATTGGTGTAACTGGCAACAAGAGGGCTGGTTAATTTTTCACCCAAAAGTTAAGTACAACCGTTTAGCGAAGAAATGCGGCCAGCGTCCTTGGCACCATGCCACACGGAGTAAGTATATATGTATTTAAAAGTTACCTTAATATATAACGTTTCACATTATTAATTAATATTGAGAAATTACTTTTAAATGTCGACAAATATCTATTTTAACCTTTGCTTCATAAAAAATGAAATAAATGTTTTTTTCTTATACCAGTAAAACGAAAAACAATACTCTAGGCACAGGTTTCCATTTATGCACGCGTTTGTAGTTCATATTTATTCAATAAGGAAATAAATAATGTGCATGTATGCGTTTATACATAAACGCATTACGCGAATATGACATCACGTGTGTCGCATAAAACTAAACGACGCAACCCTTGCGTGAAATCAACATAAATCATCGGACGCGCCACCTATTTGCAAGCACGCCATATTGAAGGTACGCACATCTCCGTAACAATAACGTTATGTACAAAATTTTATTTCAATGGTAGATGAGAAAACTTCGTAGCATTAGTGCGGGAGGGGTTTAAAAATAGTCACCCTTAAGCATTTCCCGGGTGTGCGCTACGCATGACCTACAAACTGGAATGCAGAATTTATACGTTCACAATGATACGCATATTTCAACAGGGAGGTAATTCCAATTGTGAACTAAAGTTTAATGGCCATCTAATTTATTCATTTCAGTCCAATTTAGGTTGAATGAAATATAAAGTCGAGTTACCAAGACAAATAACCAATATTTAGATAATCTTTTTATGCATCTATCGAAAATGGGCGTATAAACGGACAAAATATATATTACGATACGAACGATACGTTTTATTGTTCTCCGCCAAAACATGTTTTACACGGGTATGGCCTGTAATGGTTGATAATGCCCCTATAATAGCTTAATTTAATTTTACCTTCATATTCTTAAATTATGTTTTCTGGTCTTTAATCATTATTGTATACCACATAACTCTGTTTTTCGCTTTTTAGCTAATTGTAAATGACTACCAATAAATCACCTGATGGTAAGCAATCCCGTCGCCCATAGACAAACGCAACATCCGGAGAGGTGCGAGTGCGTTGTCGACCTGGGAGGTCGGATCGTCAACAAGAGAAATTGGATGCCATAGGTTTATTGAATAGGATGGGGTCGGGATTAAGGATTTGGAGGGGATAGAAATAGGAAAACAAAAGGGTAGATATGGCCATCCGGCATCCCCGTAAGTCATGCAAACTTTATTTTATACCGACTTTATAAAGGGCGGTGGTACTTCCCCGGGCCAGCACGGCCGTAAAAGTGCAGCAAAAGCTGTGAAATGTTGGTATGCTCTACCACCTCTAAAACTGTAACTTTATAAATAATTTACATATCTCAAATTAAAATAATTTCTTTACGTTGCTCTGGTCTATTGGTTTTTTTACTTTCTTGTAACTCTTGTTGTCTATCGCTAGCTGTCAAGTTCTCATTAAATGTTGGAATATGAGGAATAGCGGTCAGTGATATCGCCAAGGGTCATATTTCACTTCTCAAGTTTTTACCTTTTGTACAGAATTGCTTCAAATTCCATTTTGCAAATTAAGCACATATTTCTGTCAACCGTCTCCCGAGGGTTTTTTGTAAAAATAATATGTGGTACTACAATGGCTCGGAGAATATTATGAAGACTTTTTTCAAAAAAAATGTCTCAATATACATTATATGGTTACACGTGTATGTTGTTGTTTTTATAAACATTTAATTTGATTTAAAAAAGAAGCGACTAGGATGAGGAGTCGGATAACCCCACTTCTGGCAACTTCACAAGCAAGACTTTATTTTACGCTGGATTTTTGTATGAGGCGGGGGTATATCTTCGACGAAGAAGTGAAATTATTAACTTCAAAAAACCAAAAAAAAAAAAACACTGCACATAACCATAATATCAATATAAATAATAATATTAGAGTAACAGTACATTATAATAGACCCGACATTACATTTACTAATAAAAAACAAACATAATTATTTAATTGAATCGTAAGTGTATTACCTTAAATTTGATGATTTTATTGATGAAAATGAAATTGAAACTAGTCCCACATTTCAATTTTGATTTGCCAAAGCTGCTGTCTAAACATCCTTGTAAATTCATCGAATTCTTCTGAAACTATTGGTTCCTGTTCCAAATACCACCAAACAAAACATTTAAGCCTGTAGTTTTGTTTTTTATATGTTTAAAATTTTTGTAATTTTACTTCACTGCTGCGTTTTGAATGTGCATTTTTTTGAAATAGCATAATATATTACTAAAATTTACCGTCATTGCGTCTGGCTTCATAGTTTTTGCATTTGCATACTTGGATTGCGTAAAATACGTAAATTTAATTGTCTTCTGTTCTTTAATTGCAATAAAGTCAGATCATATTTTTACGTTCACGATGATACAACCTACCGTAGCTTTTATTTCAGCGGTTTAATGATTATTACCAAAGTAAAATTGGAGGTAGTAAGGAACTGCTTAAGATATAAACTAAAATAGCAGTTGATTAAGGCATTAACTAATATAGTAGACTTACTATAGTAGTTCACTTATATACTCTTTTAATTAGTAATGTAATAAGAATACTCATATGTAATAAATTCAATTTTGTTATCATTTTCATTTAATAATTAGATTTTAATGATAGATGTTACTTATTCTCCGATAGGTCTGAGAGAGATACATAATTATCTTAAATTTGGTCATATTTATTTCAATGCATATTCATATGTTATTAACCAGCACGATTTAAGTATCGACTTTCTGAGAATAACGTTATTTTATGTTATTTCTTAAGTCTAAAAGATTTATATTCATTAGCTTCGTGATTCATCTCATAGAGTTTTTGTTAAACAATAGACTTTAAACGCTATCAATGTTATATCTCCATAAAGTAACTGTTTTCTGCTTCCCGGTAATAATATTGCAATGCAAAAAGCATTAGATATGGAATGCCCAATATAATTAACAGGCGCCCAGTATTCAGTCATAGAGCGCGTTATTATTAATCAAGAGCACTCCACATACAAATCGATTTGCTCTTATATGATTTCTTACTTATAATATTGACAAGAGTCCTCCCATTTAAACATTTTTTTTCTGATTGTATTTTCAAGTGTCAGTTTATTTCATATATATATTTAAAAAGTTGGCTTTGGCTAAGCGCTGTATTCATAGTATAATCCATTCATTCTGAATCATATTGACTTATTTCAAGATATATCAAACAAACGAACATATCTATAACCGCAGCCAAACACTGCTGTACTGCAGACTACTTGCTTATCATTTGTTATCCCGACCATCCAACTTTTGATTATTTATTAAGCCATGTGTTACCACAATAACCTCATAATGTATTATCACCGTAATGAGCTCGCTCACTGTTATAACGAGCACTGCTCTAATTTGTTTCTACTTAACAAGGAAACACAACATATACCTATGCATGCATCAAGCATATAGTAAGTTTGATTATTCACACCATAAAATGTCACAATATTTTTCTTCAAAAATAAATTGAGTTTTCATGTGCAAGGGTAAAAAATAAGATATATTCTTGCATCTATAGAAAGACATTTAATGTATCATTTACGAAGTATATCTTTAAGTCTACTTTCTATAATACAAAAGACATTCTTTCATAAAATTATTTTTGTTACTTAAAAAAAACTCTGAAAAATTTTTATTAAATACATATTATAATATGTTTTTACATTGAATAAGTTGTATAAAATAATTAATTATTTTTAAACAAAATAAAAAACCGATTTTCTGAAAATTTTATGGGACAATTTACAAATGTTCACATAAATATAAATATTAAAATTGGTTTTTGAATGATGGATATACGCACAAAAATACATAAATTCATATTTGAATTTTGATTTAAAAGAACAACTACTGAGCCAATTTTCCTGAATGAAGAATTTCCTCTAAGTTAAAAAATGTATTTTTAAAATTGGTTAATAAATGGCAGAGATATGCGCGAACATACTTAAAAAATAAAAACATTGAAACATTCGAATCGAGAACCTTCTGCCTTTTTGGTAGTCGGTTAGAGATGCAATTATTTCATTGATGATAAAAAAACAAACATTGTTTCAATTAGAACTAGCATAGCATGTCCTAATTTTTATTGAAACTCAGATTAATTATTAAATCAATTAAAACTTATGTCGATTATTACGAATAATTTAAGTCGTTGAACCAGAAATGTTTGTCAAGATGTATTTAATGTGTAGGTGTTTATTTATTTAATTTTTAATTTTGATTGATTGATTAGTAGTTTTAATTAATACCTGCATTGATATTTGCCATTAACGTTTGAAAACGTAATTTAAGCTTTAGGTGTATAATGACGATGAACGAAAAAATTGGAAACATCGTTTATTGATATTGATAGCATTGAATAAGTATATGTAAATAAAGTAAATAAACATTCTCGTATAAAACGATAATTACTATTTATAATTTGTATAGTTTAATTTCAAAAAAATATTTAAAAAGCAAAATAACTAATCTTAATACAATAATCAAATGGCCCCTTAGACATTATATTTATAAATCAAATTTATAAGGTAAATAAAATAAATACTATTTATAAATTAAATTTTCAATTTTAGCTATTGCTAATGAAGCAGAATATATCTATAATTTAAATTGGAAAATAATAAGCATCAAAATAGGTGTACAATACCATAGAATTCAAGGAACAAAGAATGAGAATACATAACTGAGAAAAAGCGTAAGTAAGGTATTCGTTTTAAAAAGATCTCAACTTAATTATCCAAAGGTAATTATCCACAAATAATAATAGAGAGGTCAATATTCCAACTATTTCACTATATGTATTATCTCCACCATAACTGTAGCGAAAAGGATTCAAAAATGTATTTAACTGCTATAAATTCAAGAATAAATTAAATTACGACTTGACACTTAAATTCTTTTACGTCTATGAGAGAAGTGATCACGCGCTAATCCATATTAGATATTTTCGGCGTGTTTTACTAGGGTGTAATTGAAAGGAGAAGTGTGCCGGAAGCTAAACTTCAATATTTTTTATATCTATGAAGAGATGCCACGTAGACGTTTAAAAAAAGAGTTTGATCACAAAATTTCCACTTCTGCATCTTAGTAGGCTAACTTCATTTCAAAATGCGAGTTGTTATCGTAATGATTATCCATATGTCTTTTAATTTAACATTCTACCAACAGCTTACGGGTATTATAACTGGTTCGATTATTGTCGACGAATATGTAAAACAAATTTGACATAAAAATGTATTTTTTTTGTTAGATAGAGAAGATAACGAATAACGTTGATTAAATTAATTTATTAAAATAATAGCGGATATTTTAAATCATATTTTTTTTAAATGGAAATTTTAAACATTAAGTTATAACAAGTTAAAAGTTCTTTACAGATTTTTTTTTTGGTAAAAAATGTTGGTAAAATGTGTTTCGTAAATTAAACTAACATACGTTTAAATACGTGATATTAATATTCCAATCAGAAAAAGGCGTCATCAAATGAATCGCGCAAAGGTAAAATGCGAGTAACGACCATTCGTGCGTGATTGAAAGGTGAACCTACGGATGTTGGAGCCGTGGTGGAGTTCGATTCATTCGATAATTAGTAACAGCGGTTTTATCCGTTGTTGCACTATGTTGTCCACATAGGTTGCTTCAATTAGCTATATTGCTTTTCGATATTATTCTATTATTCTGCGCTATTTTTCTTAGACATCAGTTTTAGCAGACCACCACCTTATATACAATTTGTTGAAAAAAAAATGCTTTTGAAATAAAATCCTACCTGGAATCCAGCTCGGACCTCTTTGACGCTGTACTAGTACTTTGCCGTATAGTTGGTGTTAAGATAGTAAATCGTATGGCAAAGACAAAAGCTCGCATTGCCATGCTCCTTAACTTTAGATCAGGTAACAGAAGACTAAGAATTGTGCGCACCATCATCGTAGCATTTGCTAGAACTACAATTAGCTTGTCCTAGCAAGACTGACGAGGCGCATTGATCACCTGCAGAAAAGTATCGCAGTTTAGGAAAAGCAGATTCGACGATATACCTAGAGGTCAAAGTGGTTCAACTAAAATCGTTTCGTTTTTAAATTCCTGGAGAGGACTGAGTGAGAAGCGGGCCAAAGACCGAATGGGTATGAGGTTTTCGAAGTGAAAGAACACAAACTCACGCTTTCCGATGGTATTAATATAATATTTCGATGCCCGTCAATATAAAGACCCTCTATGAGACTAAAACTTTCTGGCACCTGGATATGTGACAGAACGTAGTTATCGATGAGGTTGGCGTGAAACAATTAGTTCGCGACGTGATTTTGGACACTTGGGCTTTCCCAAGTCTCCAAAACAACACGTCGCGAACTTATTGTATACATCTTTCAACAAAATTACTCTTGTGGATATATTATATATATACTGTGTACATATATTGTTCACATCGTTTGCAGTGGCAGTTATCTATCTTATACTCTCATTTTGGCTTATATTTAGTCAAATGTCGATCGACTGTCTTCCGCTACGCACAACGGGCCACGCTCTCTTTTGTGGTTGGCACTTGAACCATACGGACGCATTAGCAATTATTCACTGCACATATTAGGGAAAGAAAATAGGACTGCAGCTTGAAGACCGTTAGTAGATCGCAGCCTACTAGTGCAGACCGGAGGATGAAAGAGGTAAATCCAAATTTGCATCAAATTACTCTTTATATATAGCGATCAGAAGATAATCGTTATCCGTAATATCAAACGCGCAGACTAATACTTGCCCCTGTAAGTCTGTTTTAATAATGGCGTGATCCAGACATGAATTGCCTTTAGTACCGAAATATGTAAAGGTACAGAACTATATTGGGTAACGAGGTCAAGATGCTTTTCAGCCTTACAATCTAAAGCATCCCCTTTAATATTTATGCCCATATAACTAGTAATTAAAGTACTCAAATTAAAATCGTGTTGTT
>JAOCPS010535546.1:0-11382 GCA_025505425.1 Graphium colonna
GTGGGGATTGAGTCGAATCCCGAGAGTCATCACTGTGCATCCGGCGCCGTGAACTGGTCCAAGCACCCGACCTGCCACACTCATTGGCGTAGTTGGGCGGGACTTGTCGCCGCTGACTGTCACTCGATTGATGATCGGCAGTGAGCAAAGTTGGGCCACCGTCGCTCGTTTGCACGCGAGGTGATGGCGACCAAGAGAGATGTCTTGTGAGAACGGGAATGGGCAGGCGAAAAACTGCCGCCCCGCAGGGCCACGGTGAGGGACCGCCAGCATGCACAGCACGCCGCGGCTCTGCACTAGACCACGCGTGGCAGGTCGAGGGCTCTACCGCATACAATGTGAAGGATGCCTCCTTCCCATGCTGTTCCGAGGGGAGCATCGTAGGGTGAGAGGAGGGGCTTAATTTTTTGCCCCTCTATACACGATCCGAGCCCGAAACGCTACACTAGCCGGGCCGTGGGTAAACTTACGTAGATACCACGGCCCAGTCAGGCAAAGGACGATCACCGCGGGGATTAGTGGGTAGTTTGGCTTTTGGCTGAGATTCCCAAACGAAGCCCTGCGGGGGCAGCAGGGACGACGAAGTAAATAATTAAGCATTATTCTCGAACCCATGAGGATATGGACGTGGGGTACCGAATTTATTATCTTTCGACATTCACACCATAGACCCGTCATCGCAGCATTCCGCTGCAGCAATTTATCTTACCATCTGCACCTAGCGCGTTGAACAAATCGTCCTGCTCCGTTATTAATTAAGCAACAATGACGTCCGTGTTTCGGATCGAACATTATAGAGTTTACCGCGCGTGTGTATAAGTCATTATGTTAGTACATCTTACTTATCTTTTAGGTGTTCATACATTCGTAGGTTTAATTTTTTCTTTTATATTTGGGTCATTGTGTTAAAAGAAGAATATATGTATAATATGGATAAGAAAATGCTTTATTTTTAAATTTATAAATAAAGTCATGTATTTTTCTCCAAAAGTTATTTTATTTTGCAATAGCTTTGTGTTAAAGGCAATGGTACATATCAGGTCGAACGGGCTGAAGATTGCAGTCATATGTATATCGAATATATTATGCCCCAGCACCTCTAAAAATAACGTAGCAATAACTTTACACTAACATCAAGTCATCAAAGACGCTTGGTCTTTATGAGTTTGTAAATCAAATAATCCAGATTGCGTTTCCCCCTGTATTTGATATCAAACACATGCATCACGTTTCGAATATCGCATCAGCAAATACCACCGTCCTATCGTGTATTGGTGTGTATCTGCCCATTAGAGTGTCGAAATACCCTCGAGGGGCACTCTACGAGAAAACAAATTATGAAGGAATGTGTCATATTTAAATAATATTAAATTTTAGTATGATTTTTTTTAAATATAAAAGGATTAAAAATGATAAAATAAAAATTTATGAGATACATATCATATATGTACATTATTTTTTTTAAATCTGAGATAGATTTGAGGTGATTGTCAAGAGCGATATTACTTACTTTCTTTTTAACTTAAACGTAAGTAATTTTTATTGCGCTAATAAAGAGAATATAATATGATAATATGATAATGTTTTTCTTTTTTTTAAGGAAGATTATCCTGGTTTAAGAATTAATTATCTAAGATGAAAGCAGTATAAATATAAGTCATACTTGATTATAATAAAACAGTTTAAAGAAGTTTAAATTGAAACTGCCAAGTACAGCGGCTTTTTTCTTAAGTGCATATTTTAATGAGAAAAATTCCTACTTTATATCTAAAGCGATAAAATTTGAGTTTCTTAGATCGAAATGAGTTTTTTTTATATGAAGAAGTAGGCAAACGAACAAACAAACCCGAAAGAAAGTGATCATCGCCGCTCTTAGACTTCCGAAATACTAAAGTAGTTACACGAGCGGTGCAGGCTTTTGAGATACAAATACGCTCTTTTCATGTATATCTCTTTTCATGGGTATATATTTCTTATACCGGATCTTAGGCTCTTCCTCTTAAATTCGATAGTTAAAGATTTGCAAACACAAGTATACACAATACTCTCGACTTTTTGTTTACATCATCATTAAAATATTATAAGGCCTTTGCTATCTAAATGTACGATGGAATTAAGGGCCCATGCTACTCAGAAGCATTTGTAAAATACCACCGAGCCGATCCGAGATATTTGGAACATAGACTAATACAGATAAAAGTATTTGCTATATTAACAAATAAGGTGCTACGCAATTTTTTGTCTAATTTTTAATATCCTTTTTAAGAATATTTTTTATTATATCTCACATAAAATATCTTTTTAACAAAATAATACAAATGTAAGTTATTTTCTAAATTGATTAACACGCTTACGTCTTTCTATAAAGCCTAAGATTATTTCACTTATAAACACTAAAGTGCTAATGGCGTACATAATACCAATAAACGCGAATGCACCGAACAGGTGTTGAATACTTAATGGAAGAATTTCTTCCAAGTTGTCTGGACTCGCTCGATGAATGAAGAGTTCTCTATTCCACTTTTCTATTAACCCGATCTCGGTCACACTTCTTATGATATTATTGAAGCGTTGAACTAACGGGAACCACTTCCGTGCCAATAGAACTACGCCATATTTATATAAATTACTATTCTCTGGGAAGCAGTAAATCAGACGCCTTCCTCTTCCTAAACGCTGATCGTGATATGCAGCCTGCCGTCTTGAAGATACCATCGCAAAATCCCTCTGTAGCGCTACTCTGTTTATGCCTTTTAAAAAGGTCATCGATGTATATTTTCTGTACAAATATGGCAAACTAGAGTTGTTTGTCTCGAAATGGAGGCGATAGGTCTCCCTTCCTCCGAGTTCCATCCCTGATCTGACAATATCCATTTCGTCGCTAATCTGTTTATCATACCGTGGATGCATTAAAAAGCTGCGAAGTAATGACTCGTAACATATTCCCATGTTCAAACTATAACAAATCCAAGTAAATATAAGAATTCTGAAGGTACCACTTTTGGCCTTAAATGACAAACTCCAACCTAATAGCATATTTAAAGTTATAAGAAGCGATTTTGTTGGCCATTTTGATGACGATCGATTTTCAGCATAGTAAAAGTAATGGAATATGCATCCCATTATGATCAAGCTCAGAAATGTAGCGATCCACGTCGGCCATTGGAAAATAATCAATAAGTTGTCCCAAGTGGGTGCTTTATTTGCAATTGGAACGCACCAAGTCATTTCATCTTGCGTGTAGCTGATCGTTGGAGAGAACCATTTACGCAGAGTTTTTGTCACTTCAATATTTCCTATCATTAAATCAAACGTACTATTTCTGAGCAATGCAAAAGCGCCTGTAGCTGTACCATTTGAATCAACAGTACCCAACTTTTCATCGTTCTCGATAAGAGACATATATAGGGTCATGTTGGTGAAATCACCTATAATCTTCACCAAATTTACGTCACCTCCTTTATCAAATTTGTATAAGTTTGTGTTATTTTCGCTGATAAGGTTTTTCGAAGGACTCATTACATAAGGCTCAGCCACCATTGCTTGAATGAAAAGCGGGCAGCCACTCATATCGACAGGTAACATATTTCTCATTTTTTCAATCTCAACAAAAAAACCATCTTTACAAATATCGAGCATATAAACGGAGTCGCACCTATCTGCGCAGTTTGTTTTAGTGTAAGGTGTCCAAGAATAAGAAAGAACCTCGTCCATTAATGGATCGTGAATTAATATAATACTCATCAGAAATTTAAATTTACGAAGTTCATTTATAAATTGTATAGAAATTTTCTCGCCATTCTCGCCTGGGCGCAGTTGGTAAAACACTACGGCTTTGGCTAGTGGATTCCAGGAAGGCAGTTTGTGCAGCTGTAATATATCTCTCGTCAACTCTGACTTATTTTCCAAAATTAACATATAATTTTTTGCTTTCTCGGGGAAATGCGACGCGTTAGCATGAGGCAAAGAAGAATCCTTAACCATAACTGAATATTTTATTCCACCGTGTATAGTTTGTAAAAGTAGTCTCTGTGTACTGGTCATATAAGAGTTGATGTTAATCACAACAATGCTGCCGCTTAAAGCCGTTTTCTCTACGAAATATTTCACGGACAATTTTAAAACACACTCAGCGGTTTTTCCTGTTTGACTAAAGTCCTCGTTGGTCATTAGTAGAGAGTTTTCTGCCAGCGCAACAAGAACAAAACTGAAGCGGAATATGTAACAAAGCAAGTTTCCGACACGCGTCATTATGAGCTTAAACTCTAAAAAAGCTACGTCGAATGAAAGTCCACTGTAGTTTTTACTTTCTTTTATAAGCAGTTGTTTCAGAGGTACCAAATCTTGGGTATTTTTCAGTTTACTTTTAATTTTAATGTAGTTATCACGGGATCTACCGTTACATATTGAGTTTGTAATATATAAGTAAACTTCATCTAAATTTAATACTTCATGCGAATCTAATAAGCTTAAGCCAACCTTCAGTTATTTCATTGTTTAAAATGTGTCATGCCGAAAATAATCAACGCGTCAAACAAAATATTAATTTCATCTTAAACGGTACCATTACTGTAAAATCGTTTCCTTGTGTGGCAAATATACAAATATAAATTACAAATATAATAAATAAAATTGACATATATAAATTTAAAATAGGTGAACAATGCTACAATTTTAAACAATTTTCCCTAGGTTCAAAGATTTTTATTTAAACAGGATTCACAAAATCAAAATATAATGATTGTTTTATGTTTGCAATGATATTCTCAATAATTCATGATGGTATCAAGTATCAACCGAAATATGTCGAAATTACTCTAGCAACCAAAATCATCAAGTAGCAACTGATACAACATGTATAAGTCCCAATCCGCGTTGACCGCCTCCGTGGCCTAGAGGTATGGACCCTTGCTTTGTAAACCGGGGAGGGTAGGTTCGAATCCTTTGATGAATAACTTTGTGTTGTCGTGTTTTAGTTGAATTAGGACAATGCAGGCTGATCACCTTATTGCTTGAAAAGAAAGCATGTAAAAAATCCGTCCAGCGCCTGATCTCTGTCCAATCGTGTCGGATGTCCGTCTTATCGGGCTTTGAGAGTTAAAACAGGTAACATAAAGTTTACCTGAGTCCGCGCGTATACTTTGTCCTGCGCAATTGGCTGATCTTTGAGCAGATTAACCGCCGTGACCGAAATTCGGTAAGCAAGACTTTTATTTAAAGTCACAATCGGTTCCTTTTAATTTAAAGGGACATTTTCACTGTACTCTTAATACAACAGGCTTATAAGATCTTCGTTTACAAGAGATATAGAGGAACTGCCATAAAATTTATTACTTGTTAGACATTGCACACCCAAACGATTTTTTTTCAACATGTTTAAAACATCTGAAACCATTCGTCATTTCAAATCAATATGCTGACATTTTTGAAGTAAATTCGAGTATAATTGCATGAAATTGAACCCAGAACTGAACTTCAGCAAAACGCCTTGAACTATAATAACAATGTTTACTAAGATTGATGTATTGCTATTGAAATTTTAAACAGAGGATTGTTTACTAAAATATATTTTAATATTTTCTAAGCTCATACCTGCAACTTCGTATTGATTTATCAAGTATTGACGTTAATTTTTCAAGTATTTATTAACAGAAATACTAGTATTTATCACTTCATTTTGGCTAGTTAAAAGCTAATTAGCATTAATAGGTGTTTTTAAACGAAATTGTTTAGACATTTTAACAATAAAATCAGGAACAGTACAGGAAGTATCTTTCACTACGCCATGCTCTGGAGCATTAGGTCCTGCCATAGGTGCATGCCAAGTTTCCCATTTTGTCGCCGGCTGGTTTGCCTGATAAGGTAAATAACAAGCAGTGCGGAGCTTCTGCGCATTGGCTCGACTTGTGATCCAACTGTCCACATTTATGCCATTGTCCAGTCTTGGTTTATACGTATTTTTTTAATAAGTGAAGAAGCCTTATAGTTCCCATAAGTAATAGGTAACTATAAGTCCACCGGACCAGGGGCCATGTAGCTCAGTAGCCCTCCATACACCTGGGTGTCGGGAGGTACCCAGGGTTGGCCGCTAAAGGCTAGTTTATCGTTCGAGTCGCTCTTTCTAGCTTCTAACACCGTGTGCCGGAAATGATGAAATTTCCGGATTTTTTAGTGAGGTTTACTCCCCACGGTTCGGCCAATTAAGGCAAGACCCTCATTTCGGTGCAGGCTGTGAGACGTGATCCACGACACCTGCAGTAGAATACTGATATCGCCCGGTGTCGGCATACGCGGAGCGCACTTGGCAAACACAGCGCGCGAATCACACCGTCCACTCTCAGGGACTTGACACATGTACACACACATGCACGCACACATTGTTGCATCCCATGTCTCTTCTCACTAAAGAATGGTATGGCCCAGCTCCCAGGACCATCTGTCCCTGGCCGTTTTTATCCCTAAGGTACCGAGCGTACGCCCTTTGACCCGCCGGTTTTGATCCGCGCCGGCTTCCCGGTACCTAATTTATACCGGTGATTGGATAGTATCCAATCACCGGTATATCCGCTTCAATATCCTCGACACACCAGATGCTTTGACCGATCCAAGGCGGAATGGGGATAATGACGACTCAAGGTGGCGGCTCAGAAACCTGGACTGCGAGCGGTTGAAGGAGGCGGCAGTTGTCCAGTCTTGAGTGCCTACGTTAAGTCAAATGGATATTGAGAGGGAGGCTGAACGTTTCGTGGACACAATGACTAATATCTGTGATGTGTCTATGTATCGGTCCAGGAACCTCCTTCCAAAGCAACAGATATACTGGTGATCAGCGGAGCTCACTATTCAAATAATATTTTTCACAATGAGCAGTATGGATTTACAAAAGGAAGGTCTACGACCAATGCGGGAGTCGCACTTCTTAAATATATTTAATGCATGGGAAAAATCTCAAAATGCAATTGGAGTTTTTTGTTATCTGTCGAAGGCTCTTGACTTCCTCATTCTTAAGCTGAATCATTATGGAATCTGTGGAGTTTCTCCTAATCTCATCGCCTCCTACCTTAGTAATAAGACTCAAAGAGTCAACATAAATGAAGAAATTCTTCGGGTTTTCTTCTAAGTATGGGTGTTCCGCAGGGATCTATTTTGGGCCCATTCCTATTTTTAGTCTACATAAACGATCTCTCTTTTTACGCAAAAGAGTTATGCGATATTGTTTTATTCGCTGATGATACTTCACTTATTTTTAGAGTGAATAGAACATTGACAAATTATGACGCAGTGAATAGTGCACTGTCGCGTATACTTTACTGGTTTACGGTTAATAACCTAGTGCTTTATGCAAAAAAAACTAAATGTATTAATTTCACTCTTCCTAATGCACTGAAGCAGGGTATAAATTTATTAGTATTAAATAATGAACTCCTAAAACCTTCGGATTCTACGACATTTCTAGAAATAACAATCGACTCAAATCTTCAGTGGAATCTTCACCTGTCGTCTCTTGTAGGTAGACTAAGCTCTGCTATTTTTGCAGTTATAAAAGTTAGGCAACTAACTGATGTAGACCCTGCTCGATTAGTTTATTTTAGCTATTTTTACAGTATATTATCTTACGGCATATATTGTTATACGGTAGGGCAGTGCAGCAGATATGAAAACAATTTTTATGCTGCAAAAAAGAGCTGTTCGAGCAATTTATAACACCGGAGCTCGAGATACCCTGCGACAACTATTTAAGGAGATTAATATACTTACGGTTGAATTATTTCGTTAAAAACAGTGACAAACACAGCATAAATACGAGAAATAAGAACAAACTTATTACGCCAAGCTTTCGCCTGCAAAAGGTAAGCAAATCATTCATGGGGCATCTATAATAGAATTCCACAAACATTATTAAGCTTACCTTTAGAGAAATTTAAATGTGAAATTAAAAATACTCTTAAGTAAAGCTTATTTTAGCATTGCTAAATATTTTGATGACACAAATGTGTGGTCATAGTACTGTTGTTACTCTTGTAGGTTTCAGAGCTTATTGTATATATAAAATTGTAACCCAACATCATTTTAAATAGCAACTGCTGAGTTTCTCGCCAGCTCTTCTCAGTAGAATCTGCTTCCCGAGCTGGTAGTAGATTATAATGAACGAATTTATATGTAAAACCTATGTATGACCTTTCATAAGAGCGCGCAAGTGCCTATGTGAGTAAACATATTTTGATTTGATTTAAATACACACGAAAATTGCTACAAATTTGACACTATTTTCTGCTAGCTTGTTGTTAACTTAAAATGAAATGTATGCTATCAGTGTTTTTTTTTTGGCAAGCGGCAGAATGGTTTACATGATTTTGTGTGAAGCCGTGGACTATAGATAGCCCTCAAAATCCAAAGAAATGCTTGCCTAAATACTTAGTAATCTATTAAGAATGGATTGGTTAAAGAAGACGATAGTTATCGCTATTCGGCACTTTTAAAAACAAATTATTTTATTTTAACCGTCTTAAAAATAGGAGGAGGGTTCTCAATTCGAAGGTTCCTTTTTATGTATGTTCAAGTGTATCTCCGTCCCTTTGAAGCCGATTTAAAAAAATTATTATTTTGTTGATAGGTTTTTCTTTCGAAATATTCCCATAAATTTGTCGAAAAATTCGGTTAAGTAGTTTGTTTTTTTTTAAATCAAAATAATATAATTCGTTATATATATGTTCGCGCGTATCTCCGTCATTTATTAAACAAATTAGAAAATTGTTATTATCTGGCTATTCATTTTAAATGTTCCATTAAAATAATCAGAAAAATCTGTTCACTGGTAGTGTTTTTTAAATAAAAAATAAAATTTCAGGAATAGGTTTACACATATCGTCGCTGCGACTAACGCTAACTATTTACGATTTAAAAATATTTTTGTCTGATAATGTATACTACCGAAATGGTCATACATATTTATTATAAAAATTAGATCAGTTGTTTGTTTTAAAAATCAATATAACGGAAAAGATATTTGTAGAAAGTACACTTTCAAAGCGTTTGAAGTCGGTTTTTGTAATTTTCTGTGAAAATAAACAGGCGTACTGGCTTTTTTAGGGTGGTGGTCAAGTGGAATTCTTTACCAATTAGAGTTTTGTGAATTAAAGCTTATATTTATTAAATAGATCAGTACATCATAAATGTTCAATACATTTTAGTATATGGCACTTTTCTACTAACACATGCTAGTTTGCTTTTACTTTCAAGTATTTCTTATATTTTATTTACTGCACTTTTCTCCTGTATTTATTTAAGTGTGCTAAATTTCGTGCATCTCGGTCAATAAAATTTTGGTTAAAACTTAGAAGGTTATTGTTTCAGGTATTAATATTATAATCTTGATATTTGAAGATTGTCCTAAGAACTACGAAAGCCTGTCCATCGGACACGTGAACACCGGGATTTACACTCGTTTAGTGTGCGAGTTAATGTGAAAGTGCTCTTCTAAGTCATGACATTTGCTTTAGCAGTTAATTTTGCCGTCAGGTTTTTATTTTACCTTCAGATACCGTTATTGTTATGTAACAATTTGTTTTCTTTTAATTCATTAATAATTGTAACTGGCTAATTCCTCGTTCTATATTAATGTGTAGCATTAGCGCACAGATTATGGAGTACATGTTACCAAATGTCCTTTGACCAAATATTAAGGTTTCTCTAGATTTGATCAAAGTGTTTGATATTAATTTCAAATAAGTTCGCCCATGCGTTTCTGCTGCATTTATCCATTATAAAATTTGTGTTTTAAAATTCAAACTCAAGAAATGTTTTTTTACTATCTTCAAGGTGGTCAATAATTTCTACTATTTTAATTATAAGTACTTAAGCTTGTTTATTGGAATTTTATTACAGGACCTGATACAACAAGAGTTTTGCATTATATTTGCTGTTAATATATATTTATCAAGTAAAGTGAGATTATTTATGTTTACAAAATATGGAACGAAATATAATAAATTTAGGGAAAAACGTGAACGTGCTATTGTATTTGTACAGATTCAAGTTGTTGTTTTATATGCTTTATATAGTGTATAAAAATTTCATAAAAACGTCTTGTATTGCCGCTTTAAGATTAGTTAAGCTAGCTTCCATTTGATATAGCAATTTCACAGTATTAAGAATATTTTGTTAGCCCCGAAGACGCAAACAAGCTTGCAAGGGGGGTTCAAGAGGGAGGGGAAGGGGTAGCGAAAACACTCTTATTTCCTGCACCCTTTCATTTATATCCCGGGCAATCAGGGCGCCTTGTAGCTTATTTATGGCGGTCCCAGTGGATTGACAGGCGGGCGTCAGAATGTGTAATGATAACGCTCGCAAAAACCGACACCGATACGCGACGGATCCGACGCAGGATTATGTCTAGCGACAGTCCCCTGTTTTTATCTAGATATACGTCTGCTACCTATAGTATTTTGATGAAGAGTTCTTGCCTCTTCATCTAGTACAGACTTATATATACACCGGGAGCTGAGATTTTCCTGAAACACGCCCTTTGACCAAGAAAATGCATCTCACCAATTGCAATTCTGTCGATTTTGTTGGTATATATGAGCAACATTATTGACTTTATATCAGATAATCTGTCTACCTGCCTGTCAGCTTTTAGACAAAAGTGACTTTTCGTGTTTTCAAAATGACCGATATCTTCTTTCTGCTTAAAAAGATCCTTCTGCCATCTGTTTGTCTTTGATGGTGCAGCACCTTAAAATAACGTATAGAATAGTTTATATCTCGTATATATTAAGGTATTATAGTATATATAGAATAGTAAATGTTATAGTTATAGTTAAAGTAAAATATAAATGAAATACACTGGATAAAATAACTATATGTGGCCTTAAAAAAATCTGTCGTAGACAACAAACTTCTTTCGCCAAGCTTTCGCCTGCAAAAGGTTAGCAAATCATTCATGGG
This sequence comes from Graphium colonna, assembly GCA_025505425.1. Classification (NCBI taxonomy): domain Eukaryota; kingdom Metazoa; phylum Arthropoda; class Insecta; order Lepidoptera; family Papilionidae; genus Graphium; species Graphium colonna. Next base: position 10,948 of record JAOCPS010535546.1, read on the forward strand.
CCACGGTATACGCATATTCAATAGAATTCCACAAACACTATTAAGCTTACCTTTTGAGAAATTTAAATGTGAAATTAAAAATACTCTTAAGTAAAGCTTATTGGTCATAGTACTGTTGTTACTCTCGTAGGTTTCAGAGCTTATTATATATATAAAATTGTAACCCAACATCATTTTAAATAGCAACTGCTGAATTTCTCGCCAGCTCTTCTCAGTAGATCTGCTTTCTAGCTTATAATGAATGAATCTCTATGTAAAACTTGACCTTTTATAAAAGTACGCAAGCACCTATGTGAATAAACATATTTTGATTTTTGATTGATAAATGACGTACGAATATGCTTACTTATGATTTCTGGAAGCTATTTTGATGTGTGCCAAGAAGAACGACAAATATTTGTTTGAATTTTTGGTAATTTTTCATTGAAATGTTTT
>JAOCPS010535657.1:0-11381 GCA_025505425.1 Graphium colonna
TATATAGAAAGACAAAAATAATAAAGTTAGAAAAAATCTCACAGAGAAAATTTCACACTAGACGAAGTATTTTGCATGTAGTCATTAAGAAAGCGGTGTTAGTAAACTAATCATTCGGAACAAAAAATAAATAAAAGTTTATTTTTATAGAAATTTACTAAAGCCGACTATACGCCTTAAAAGTAAACTTTCAAAACATATGTTCTCCGTTATTTTGATTTTAAAAACAAACTATTAATCCGATTATTTATAAAAAAAATTGAAGGATCATTGTGGCAGAGTACTGTATCAGGTAAAGAAATTTATTTTGAAATCAGGTCATAAGTTGCGGAGATATGTGCGAGCATTCCTAAATTTTGTTATGTTTATTTTTTAAAAAAAACCAATGATCCGATTTCTTTGAAAAAAATATTGGACTATTTGTAAAGAATTTCCATAAAAAAAAACCTATTAACAACCGAATTGAGAACCTTCCTCTTTTTTTGAAATCGTTTTAAAAATAGATGCTCTTACGCCCATTCGAGGACATCTCATGCCTAGCATTTTTACGCTGGTTTTGTGCAATTTAATAAGTGTAGCGATGGTGGCATATAAAATGTTGCGCTGCACCTGGATTGAAATTCTGGGGGCATCAGTTAACGCTGGCGCCAGCCGCCAACTTCCCGTTTGCCCTAACTGGGCCATGCATCACGCGGCCATCTGAAACGCCAATATTCAAGATATGGACATCCGATTACGTCGACTGAGAGTCGAAGATTCTAATCGAAGTTCGACTATTGTCGTGAACCACATTTTTTTGATGATAAACGGCCTGATGGTAAATGATCCCGTCGCCTATGGACACACGAATCATCCGGAGAGTCGTGAGTGCATTGTCAATCTGGGAAATTAAATAAAATAGTTTTATTGGATAGGATGGCGCCAGGATTAAGGATTTGGAAGGGAAAGGAGTGGGAAAAGAAAAGGTAGACATGGCCACCTGGCATCCCCAAAAGTCATGCATATTTTATTTTATGCCGGCTTAATAAGGGGCGGTGGTAAGCAAAAGCTCTAAAAAGATGCTCTACCATGGTCTATCATCTTCAGAACGTCCTAGTCAAAGTCTACAGCTTGGAATATTTGACAAATATTAGTAAAATGTTTAAATGACTGCTATTAGGTTATTTTTATGAGAAAAAAAATATAGCTAAGGTGTATACATCCCAAAACGCTACTCCAGACTACCCTGGTGTGTAAGATTCCATTTCAAAATATCGTGTGGAACGACCACAATCTGTAGGTACGATGTAAGGAGCGCGTCGAGACCGGCCGTATTAGCGCTTCACTCGGCCCACATCTCGAGGGGCCCCCAATGAGCGCGGCCCTAAAGTGGTGCCCCCTTGGGCCAAATTGCCCCCTGTCATATGTTCCTTTGTAGGGCGCTAAAGATCACGTCTTGAGGATTCGGTAGTAGACTTGGCGTTTTGTCGTAGACAACTTTGTTTATGAGATCTTACTATTTTATGAGTTCTTATGAATGCCCAAGTATCACAGATTCTGGCTTGTATTGCGACATTCCGGTTGTAGAAGATTCATGGAACGCTGAACTTACCCTACGTTCAATATTTTTTTTTTGATTAATTGGAAAAAATATATTCGGTCTTTATACGCTACAAATATCGTTAAGCTTTTAAGGATATGAAAAAGATACACAAACAGGAAAAAAGGGCAATGAAATCCTATCAAATATACAGAATTTCAAATAAGTACGTGTATAATGAAAAAAACCTTTCCTTCGAAATTGAAAGAGGAAAATGCTAAAGGGAAAAGCAATGCGAAAGAAAACCATTCTGCGAATTCAAATAATTGACGTTTGAAGGTCTTATTGCGAGAATTTTTAAAAATAATGATCTCTAAGCTCCAGTTTGTGGAAAGGAAAATGAAGTCAAAGCTTTTACATTACAGTCATAATATCACAAGAGGGGGTGGGTGGTACACACGCGAAATCTTTGGAATATCTTAATGATCACGCAAACATTGTACATTTAAACCTCATCGAGCAAACAGCTCACTTTTTGGCAATTGGGCACGTTTGCTCTGGTACTGGGTTTCGTCACGGAAATATATTTTTGTTTTTTTGGAAAAGAAGACAAAAGGCCAGACGGTTCACACTTATACACACGCAAGATTCGGAGAAGTTGGATAGAACAGGTTTATTGGATAGGATCGGATCGGGATTAAGGATTTGGAAGGAAAAGAAATGGGAAAAGAAAAGGGCATGGACATTCGTCATCCCTAAAAGTCATGCATACCTTATTTTATGCTCACTTTATAGAGTCAGCTATCTAGTTATCATACTCGTAGTATTATCTAGAACTCCTTTTTCTAACAAGCTGTTGACTATTATGCCAACACTTTCATCCAGTTTTTTAACCATTGCTGAAATAACACAAATAATTATCTACCTAGCACCTTGAAATCTTAAGCCACATATAAGCATAGCGGCACACGGTAGGATAATAGATTTTAAATCATTTATTTTTTTCTTATTCAAAGAAAAACATGTCTATCCTGTGATTATTGTGAAATTTTAAATTATTATTGAAATTAACTACATTGAAAACACTTTTAATTTTTTTTTACTTTGTTTTATTTGTCTTTGCTAACCATTTCATTAAAACCTCGGCTTCTTCATTATAAATATATTAAAAAATATAAAAGTAAAAGTTTATTTATATCCATATTAAAAATATAAAAAAAATTAAAATTAATATTTTAAAAATAGCGAACAAATTTATATACGATGTAATTTTTTATTATTCTAAAAGTTTAATGTCAAGTTTTAATTAGGTTACCAATTTCACGTGCCTGCAAAAATTCTCCTCTGTGGCGATTCAACGTGACGCATAGATCGCACATCTTCGGGTGAAGCTTGCAACACTGCTGCGGCATTTCCAGAATGTGGGGCATTATGGGCAACGGTTAAAAACAACGGCGTCAATTTGTCGTGTGATGATATTACTAAAAAAATCTTGGATAGTTAGCAGTTGCAGCGATGTGTTTAGTTTATAAATTAAAATATTTTCAAATGGAATTAATTATTAACGTAGACATAAGTTTCTAGCTAGCGATGAGCTAGCGGTTCACCAGATGGTAAGCGATTACCGCCGCCCATGGACTCCCGCAATACCAGAGAAACTACAGGAGCGTTACCGACCTTCAAGGTAGGTATGCTCTTTTCTTAAAGGTCCCTAAGTTGTATTGGTCCGGAAATACCGCTGGCAACAATCGCGGTGGTATCGATGGTTTTTGGTGTATTGTCGCGTCTAACGATGAACGAACTGTGCAGCAGGTATTAATCCAAACAATTCCTCTGAACACTCCCTGTTGTAAATGCGGTATAATATGCTTAGAGATACAACATCTTTTCGCAAGGCCAGTGAATCGTACCGATCAGAAAGTACTGCATCGTCGACGATTCGAGTAGCTCGACGTTGTATGCGATCAAATGGAAGGCATGCAGCTGGTAAAGGGGGGCCCCAGCCCGGAAGTGAGAACAGTATTTCATGTGTGGCCGTACCTGAGCCGTGTATAGCTTCAGGCGGTCTGACGGCTGGAAATACTCACTCTGCTTTGGACACCATGCTTTTTAGAAGCCAATTTTGCTTTACCTTCCAAGTGACCGCGGAACTATACGTCGCTTGATATGTTGGCGCCAAGAATTCCAATCAACGCTGTTGCAACCAGGGGAGTGCTTTCGAAAAGAGGAGACACAACAAAGGATTTCTTTTTAGCCGTGAACGCGCAAACTTGTGGCTTATGTGGGTTAAATTGGACAAAATTTAGTTGACCCCAATCCGAGATTTTACTAAGCAACATCTCAAATTCAGACACAAGTTTGTTCCGGCACTCGTGCGGTCCTGAGAATAAATTTCCCGGCTGGTATACAAGGTGTCAACTGTACTGTCATCTGCATAGCAATGAATGTTACTGATGATCTTAAAGCGAAAGACCATTTAAAGAAAAAGGCAAAAATAAACCGTTATTGCTTAAATACAATCATAATTCAACAGACATGTTTTTAACCTTAAGAAATAAATAATTGCATTTTATCCATCTTGAATTTTTTTTATATTCGGAAAATCGTATGTAGCCTTATTAATCATCTGTGTTTAAATACAAGGGGCGGCTGATAAGTTCGCGGTCTATACTATAGACCGTGAAGCGATGACTCATCTTGTTACTGATAACACCACTTGCCTGATTAATTGACAGTTTAAATAACGCCCATTTTTAGTTGTTTCATTAACCCTTCATCCCTCGAACAAACAACAACACCATGTCAACGGAGATTAACGATTCTCATGATTTCGAGAAAAATAAAAAAAAATGCCCTGAGAAATGGTATCGGTTCTTCAGGATTCTGGCTCTTCATACACGATGGTAAAAAAATGGGCTCTGCTTTTTTAACAAGGAAGAGAGAGCTGTAAAGACGACCTGCGCCTGGGCCGGTCTGTGAAGAAAATATTTAAAAAAGTAGAAATATTAATACTAGCCAATCGTAGCACTAAATTGTGGAAGAAAATTTGCATATAAAGAAAGAAAAGTTAAGCGACTGGCGAGTTATATGGATTTTTTAGATTTGTGTCAGAGAGATTTTAACTAAATGTGTAACCGCAATATGACCTTAGATGAAACTTGGATTTGTCAGTGTGATCCCGAGTTGAAAAAGGAGTTGATGCAGTGGATGAAAAAGGCCACCAATTTAAAAATAAAAAATATAAAACTATAGTTTTATTGCAGTAAGTATCATAGGCCTTGAACTTATCAGCCGCCCCTCATCAATAGTCACATGAAATTAAGTTTCTAATTTATAACTTTTGATCTTACTTTTTTCAGCTTCTCGTGTATATAGATCAGTGATGTACCCTGAATCATCCCAAGCAGCAGTCATGTTTCTAAATAAACCCAAACCTGATACTTCTCCACCAGAACCATCCTGAAAAAAACACAAATATGTAAGAACATATCAAATCTTTTTCAAGATTAAGCAGTAGTCCCAGACTCACAAAGAGCCTCTTTTATAGTTAGTTCTAGTCTAATTTAAATAAATAGTTGTAGAGCAAGAGCTCCTCTTCATAAGCTTAATTTGCAATATAATCATTTTCTGCACAAGTCATACATTATTAATAATAATGTATGACTTGTGCAGAAAATGAAATTTAAATTATTGTTGCCTGTACGAAAATATCGGTCTAGTTGGTGATTTATTTTATCTTTTTGTTGAATAACTAATAAGCAAGTAATAGTACCAATTATAAATTGTTTCTTGATTTTCTTCTAGATTTTAGCTATACAATATTGTTTCACATTTTGTTAACAATTTTACGAGTCTAAATTTTTGACACAGATTTATTATCATTATTCTCAAATAAAAGTAACCTTTGCCACTACCTATACCATACTCACTATGCAATAGCTACCTGCCAGTTTAATTTTCGAAATTGCTTCATTTGAACCAAATAGATCCAAACAGACAGAAAAATATTACGTATTATTTAGTAACGTAAGATATACGTAATTAATTAAAAAAGTCTCAGTTTGAAATTACAAAGAGACACTTCAAATCTATATTTTTTTCTTTTTATTGGGTAAACTTAAACTACATATAATCATACAAATAGCATTTGGAAACCACTAAGGTTTGTAGTAACGCCAAAAAGAGTTTTAAGTCATCGTAACATATAATATACTGAAGTAATAATAAATTTACAATTTTACAAATTTAAATCATTTGTATAATTTGAAACAATTTTTTTTATTAATATCATATATCGAACAAATAATATTTGTGTTTTAAACTATCTTCAAATATCTACATAAAAATTAAGTAACAAAACCTAAAGTTCTCGATAATTTTTAAAGATATACTTAATAAAGGCTTAATATTATTTGTTTTGATTTAACGAACCAGTTCGATCAGTAGTTTATTAGTTAGTCGAGGAACTATGTTCTTTTCTTTTATATTATTGGCAATCGTGATACAAAGCCGGTTTTGAGGGATAGACTGGGTGTATACTGGATGCTCAATATATTTTCTTAAAGAATGATCATTAAATAATGTTGTATTTAATTAGTGCAACCAGTGGCAATATTTTACAGTGTCCAAACAATCCATTCAAATCATCTTGGTATTAATATTTACTGTGGGGAAGACAGTTTTAATATTTTTTTTCATGGAGTTCACATATTTTATTAAGATATGATTTATACATACGTATGACCAAAACTGCTTAATGCATATTGTAGGTGAAAACCTGTTAGTGAGTTGTATAGCATTAAGTTAACTTTGAAGAGTATGCGGAATAAATAATATTCTGGAGGATTTTAACTGTCGCTAAAAAAGTTGTTAATTTATTACACACGTATTATATGTGTATTTGAATTGATTATTTATTAAAAAGCTGAGGTTCTTATGGCTTTCTACTATTTCAAGAAACGGACTACAACTTAAATTATTTAATGAATGTCGTGAGTATTAGAAACTAAATTACTCACAGGAGCCGGTTTTATGTAGGCAAGCAGGGGTATGTGGGAGTCCCCGTCGGAGGAAACTGGGGTATACACTAAAAACGCCGTCTCTATCGCATTGTCGGAGCCACGGGAACACGAAGACGCAATTTTTCGTGACCGTGACCGGCGTCACCTATGCCTTTTCAGTCTCCTACTTAGTGCTGTGCTCGTGCTAGCACAGCATCCTTCGACATTCTTCCACGGGACGACAGCTATCCCACATCTACCAACCCGGGTCTTCTATCAGGGGGGAAGGTTGAGCACGTAGGCCAGCCAACTCGCATTCTCCGACCAGGCTGGGCACTCTTTTAGCACGTGACCGGCCGTCTGCACGGCACATACGCCATAGTGGTGACACTCTGGTGTAGGCTCGCTCCCGAGAGGACCTGCGTCGCCCGATAGGTGAGGGTGCCATGCCTCCTCTCCAGCCAGCTCTTGAGGATTGGACGTATGGCCTCCACGGTTCGTAGGCCGGCACTTGGGTGCTCCAGCCTTCGTCCCCATTCCTCTATTGCTAGGGAATGCAGTTGTTCCCTGCACCCCCTCTGCTCTTCCAGCTATGCCGGGGTGGCCCCGGGGTATCGCTTCTTCGCGTCAATTGTACAAAGACGCGAGAATTGCAGCCTCCAAATCCCAGGGAAAGGAAACCACCAGCGCACACACCACCTTACCGGAGATCGTCCGGTAACCCCGTATGATCCGTATGGCCAACACCCTCTGCGGCTTGCGCAGAAGCGCTGTTGTTCGCCAATAAAGGGTGTCGGCCCAAACCCGGGCGCCATACAGGGCCATTGATTTAACGACCCCAGTGTATAAGCGGCAGCAGAGGATGGATGGACTACCAACATTTGAGAGCAGCCTGCCGAGAGTACGAACAGCACAAAATGGGCACTGAAATTCCACCGGCGATCTAGGCCGAGATGTTTCATCGTCATTCTGACGTCAGTGCAGACGCCACATACGATAATATGGCCGTGCGCAGGTGGCGCCTTCCTTGGCCCATAGAACGCAGGGCCTCAGATTTATTTAGCGCCACCTCTTGTCTCAGTTATGAGTTCGCCCTACAACTTTCGCCACTCCTGTTGTGGCGAGAACAGCGGCAAGGCATAAGTCGGTACTGCAGGCGGTAACAAGGGCATCGTCGGCGTAGCACGTCACCTCGACACCCCTGAGGTAGGCACCACGCAGCACACAATCGTAACCAATGTTCCACAGAAGCGGCCCTAACATCGAACCCTGTGGAACTCCAGATGTCACCTCTGTGGCCCTATGGCCATCTCGGCACGGGTTTGTCACACGATGGTAAGACAAATAGCCCCCGATAATGTAGCGCAGGTAAAGCACATGGCCTGGGAAACTTCTTCCTGCGCGAGGGTTCTGATCCGCTGCACCGCGTCAATGGTTGACCGGCCCTTACGGAACCCAAACTGGCTATTCATGGCTGCCTGTCTTTCACCGCTGTGGAATTAAGCAAGACAGGCAATAAACATCGCCCTCAACCTGGGCTCGAGAGCTTCTTCTAGGCCCAGCACTAATACCTGACATGAAACACCATCGGGATACGAAGCAGAACTGTTGGTTTTCGTCTTTGCGATGGCCATTTTAAGCTCTTCCGGAATAACCTCAGGTACTTCTTGGCTCGGGCCGGCTTCTTCCGTGCCATGTGGAGCCACTGTAGGTGACATGATTTCCCGCTGTGGGAACAAGGCCACGGCAATTGCTAACACCAAATTAGGCTGCAGAGTCAGCGACAGCGGAAGAGCCCAGTGGCGAAGTTTGTTCATCACTATTCTGTACGGCCTCCCCCATGGACGGCGGTCCAATGCCGCGAAAAATTCACCACTTGCTTCGGTATTCACACGGCGTACGCCCGACTGCAACGCCAGTTCGTTCTGAAGGAGGCAAACAACTCTGCCTCAAGGCTGGTATCCCTGCGCCGCCTTCTACAGCGGCGAGTGTACTGGCGTCCTCCTGTAATACATATGCTACGTATCTACGTCAGCTCTTCAGACTACTAATACACCTGTCGCTTTGGAGGGCGATTTTTGGATCGGGACATAGACGCATTGCAAATTTGCGTCATTACATCGCTGATTGCAGTTAAGCGCAGACACCCAGGACTGTACAATTGTCTCCTCCTTCAAACGTTCACGATCCAGGCTTTCAAGTCGCCACCTTGGGCCGTCTCTTTCCGCGGTCCGACTAGGGGCGGTTGAAGCATTCGGTGAGGCGAGGAGATTGAAAGGGTATACATGTGGTCAGATAACGTTGTCTCGTCTATCACTACCTTCCAGCTCTGAACACGGCGTGCAATGACAGGGCTTGAAAAAAATCACATCTATAATGGAGCTGCCCTGCATACGTACGCACGTGTCCACCGAACCGCAGTTTATGACTAACAGCCCGACCGCCAGGAGCCATTCCTCCAATACCATGCACGTCGGTTACGAGAGATCCCCAAACCGAAAATTTGGCATTGAGGTCCCTGGCAACTATTACAGGGTGGGGACTACATTGCCAGATAAATAACCCTGGTTGGTCTAGGTAGCCCTCGAACTCAGCTAGCGTTCTATTAAGGGAGAATTAAAACGATACGGCCAGGATTTCCCCCAACAGAGCTGCTACAAAGCCTGGACCTCTTGTGACGTTGCTCGGAGGAGGGGAACCTGCATCAGTCCTGCAGACAACTGCCGTAGTGCGGGATAAGTTCCCTACCCAGTTGTCACCAGGATGGACAAAATACGGTTTCGACTCCACAGCCATCTGTATCGTCCAGTACGCCATACTTTAAAGCATAAGGTCCTGCACCCTGGTGCAGTGATTTAGGTTCGCCTGCAGGAAAGCTATCTTAGCCTCTCCTTATCAAACCTGCTCCCTTCTACAAATGACGAACCCTGTTACGTCGAGCAACCTTATGTCAAGATTGCACAACACCTTTTGAAAAGCAGCTCAAGCTGACTGAAGAAAAGGTGTCCGGTCATCATTGCTATCAACCGGATGTCAGACGCTGGCAGCAGAGCAGTATGACTTAAATATAAAACCACTGCGGTGCACAAGGTTAGGGGAAACCACTACACTAACTTCCCCAGAAATGTAATGAATGATTACACTTAAAAGAATCTGAATGTTTATAACCCGGCGCCATGTCGATTCCACGTCGCATTGTGTGAAATGTTCTACTGACCACACTGTCGTGACTCATTAGGCTTAGTGCGAACAGAATGTTACTGGTGACTTAAGAACTGTTCATTAATCACTTCGTAAGAAGATGAAAGAGGGGACCCGGAATTCTCGGAGAATGCTACAACCAGGTAAAAGGAAGATCATAGAGAATAAGCAGAAGTTCTACGATATTAGAATATTGGGAATTACTGAAACACATTTAAATGGATCGGGGTACTGTTAAACATCGAAGCTGGGGTAGCTATACAAGTATCCCTTAATATAAATAAATGTGTACTGGGGTACAACCCTATAAGTGACCGCGTAATGACGTTGAGAATGTACAAATAACTAGGCGGTGTCAATTGAGTAGTGGTTTATACACCCACATCTAACTCCACAGAAGACGAAATTGAGGCATTTTATAACGTGGTTTCTGACACCCTTGACAAGATGCCCAGAAGAGATATAACGCGTTTTATTAGGAGATTTTAACACTAACGTCGGAAAAACAACCATCACCATCACCTGAGAAAAATAGTCGGCGGATTTGTACTTAGGGAGAGGAATGATGGGGGGGGGGGTGTTGCTTCAATTCTCTGTGGAAAACTATCTCATAATCATGAATGCATGTTTTGAAAGTCACCTGAGGAGATTAGAGACGTGGACAATGCATGGAGATCGAGCACGCAATCAAATAGACTACATTTCTAAAGAAAAGATACTGAGAACCTGCATTACGAACACAAAAACATACCCTGGTGCTGATCGTGGGAGTGATCATAAACTTCTAGTAGCATTTTTAAACATCAAATGAAAGAGGTTTCAGTGATTTTTCCGTCATACACAGAAAAGATCCAACCAAGAAGAGTTGCAGATATTTAATGATCACTTTAATTCGAAGGTAGCTTAAGTTAATGTAATCAGGTCCCACGACGACATTCACATAGTGGAACAAATTTAAAGATCTTATATTATTATCACGTTAGAAAAGCCAGGTTGCTAGGATAAATACTTCAAAGAAAACATGGATTACAGAAGAAACGTGGAAAAGTATTAAAGAAAGAAAGGAACTTTTAAAAGGTAAAGATAACTGTGAGAATGTTAAGTACCGAAAACACTCAGCGAAGGCTTAATATTTGTGTCGCAGAAGATAGCAGGTACCATAATTCAATGTCCAAGCGAGATCTGTTTTTGAAAACTAAATCCATAACCCGGGAGTTCAAATTGAAGACTTGGGCTATAGAAACTGATAATTGTAAGCTTTTGACCGAGATAGATGATGTTACACATAGATGACGATCATATTGTGAAATTCTATACACCGATGATGCAACAAGAACTAAAAGCTCGCAATCCTTTAACGAATATCATATGCTATTCTTCAAAGGATATAAGCCTGTATACTCGAATCCAAAGTCTCTGATGCAATTAGAAAACTTAAAATCAATAAATCAGCCGTTAGAGAAAAAAGTTTTCGCTGAAGAGCTGAAGCATATAGGAGATCAAGGGATCAAAATTATGCTTGACGGATGTAATCAGGTATGGAAAACAGGTAGATGGATTCCTGACTTGAAAGAGTCCCTTTTGATCCCATTACAAGAAAGTGTGAGAACTTCGTACAGTGGCACTTATATTCCACGCTTACAAAATTATGCTCTAGATTA
>JAOCPS010535876.1:0-11381 GCA_025505425.1 Graphium colonna
TACATACATACATTGCTCCTGGCCCAAAAATCGTTGGTTTTTAAAAGAGAAGAATTTTAAGGAATAGCGTAATTATAAACTTAAGTATATGGACTTGAAGGCGTATTCCATTTTCCTCTTGATTGAAGCAAGTAAAGATGCTCTAACTTCCATCGTTTTGAAAATATTGATTCATTTGATTCAAAAAAAAAATCCAAAAGTAACTGTGCAAACGGGTAAATAATTAAGCGGTGCAGTCATTAAAAAATGCGCCGGCGTTAAAGCAGTGGGTTCAGAAGGATCCTCACTCATTAATGTTATCGGCCGTGAAATTATTACACTTTCGATTTGCGTGAGAACGGTTATCATTTCTTCATATCTAAGCACTTGTGAACCTATGGATTTAAAAAGATGATTTTTAAATGCCTTTACAAAAATTTCAAAGTTTCCCTCGAAGTGCGGACTTTGTGCTGATAATTCATCTGAGAAAGATTTATTATATTCATCGAAATTTAAAAACGTATAAATATCCGATAAGGCGTTATGTCACCTAAAAAGGTCCTGGCGTCGTAAGAATACATGGTCGAAACTGACCCACGGCGTGCGAGAAACCGTTTAAAAGCGGCTGAATAAGAACTTGTGCTCAGATCAGTTGTTAATTCAACGTGTGCTGCGCTTACTACCATACAAACAAAAATGCAAAGATAAACTTTGATTGAGCGAACCCCGCGTTTTTAAAGGGAATGATAGAGATAAGTGCTGCATAATCGACAGCGGTGTGGGTAAGGGCTTTGGTTTCATTTACGCGACAAGCGGGCAAATCTCCCATTAGCCTGAAATTAGGTTTTGGTTTAACCTTAAAACAGAAGTTACACTTATATATAACCGAGCTAACATTTTTGCGACACGAAAGGATCCAGTATTTTTGTTACAGAATGGACAATAATGTAATAGGTCCTGTGTGTTGTTGTTGTGTACAGTTTTTGCGATTATAATACGAAATTAATAATTCTATGATGCGATCTTTGCGTGGTAATAATATAATGTCGTGGTAATAATGTAATGGATGTCGTTGGTTATAGGACAGGTCCGCATTTCGCAGTCTGCCTACAACTCAAATAAGTCCGTCAGCATCTAGAAATGGCACGTGCTGCCGTATTGCACGGTTACAGTCATCATTAGAATTAAGATTTTTAATTATTTCAGGGAAATATAATGCTTGTAAGGCTTTTAATAATTTTAATTCTGCGAAACTAATGTCATTGCCAGTGTAATCATTAGAGTGCGGTAGTATTTTGATAAAGCGGTAAATATTAACTAAAGTGCAAAGAAACACTAACCAAGAGGATACGCGAGTTGCCAGCGGGTTATAAACTTCTATATTTATATGAGTCACGGGTAATACTAAATACTTAGTCACGGAATAATTCACAGTCAACCTTAGCCGGTTCTATTGATGTGCTATTCAGTAGGATCTTGTCATAGTCAAGATGGACCGTTAAACTAACCTGGTGATTGATTAATTGAGCATAAGATAATATATAATAAATTGAGATAAGCAGTCGCTGGAATTTTGAGTACCGGAAACATGCGGAAAACAGTCAGCGGGAATTACAGAAACAATTTTTGTAATACGAGTAGCGATAAATGTTTAGTCATTAAATGTTTGTTGTCGATAAATGTTTGTAAAGCTACCATGGAGTCAGTGTAACATTATATTTGATCAATAGAATGACGTTTTCCAAAAGTATCATTTACGCGGCGGACTTATTCTGCCATAAGCAAACATGCCCAAAGTTCTAATCGATTGAAATAGTTTTAATCGGAGCTACCTTAGATTTGGTACAAACTAAGCGCGTGACACGAAAAGAGTCCGAGTTTGTTTGCGTTCAAACATAAACTACCGCACCGTAACCCTTTTCACTAGCATCAGCAAAAGACACTATAAATAATTTTGAATGTTTTTCGACGCCTAGGTGATGTTTTAAAGCTTAGTTGTTGAATGCAAGGTAGTTCGTGTTTATAATTTTGCCAGATATGAATGTTATCTGACGGCGGTTGCTCATCCCAGTTCAGCTTCAATAAATGAAGTTGTTGCTAAATCAATTTAGCGAAAAAGATAACTGGAGCCATGAGTCCAAGAACATCATATTGATGCGCCATTAGAAATAAAATATTACGTTTTGTGGCAGAATGCTCTTCTGTGGTCAGGGTGAACATAGATGCATCGCAGGTGACCACTGTGAGCCTAAGACTTTTAAGTTCGCGTCAGGCTCTTCAAAATTAATGTTAGCCGTATATCGATCAGCGATTGGAAGAGTTTAATTAAGCTCCAGAAAGTTGCTGGCCCACTTAACAAGCTCGAAGCCCCCAACCTTGAGCAACTCCCGGAATTCATTTCTAATGGTTAAGCATTCAGACAACGACGGAATGGAATAACATACGTCATCCATGTAAGTGTTGTTCTTCAGCACGACTGACGCGAGCGGAAAGCGTGAGCGTTTATCTGAGCATAACTGTCGCAGTACTCTCATAGCGAGGAATGTATTGCTACGAAGGTAAGAACAAACTCTGTTAAATTGGTATGTGTCCAGCGGTAAAGCGGGGTTAAATCTTTATAAGAATTTTTTGGAATTTGCGATCGTCCTCATTAACTAAAATCTGTTGATACATCTGCTTGATGTCAGATGTAAACGCGATTGGGTAAGGGCGGAAATATAAAAGAATTTCAAAGTGATCTTTTTATAGATTATCACCAGCGTATAAAATACCGTTTTGCGAAAGATTTGAATTTGACAAATAATATTCATTCAAGGTTTCAGGACTTGCGTCCATCACCATCTTGTAGTTGTCATTTCTGACAATGGAGATGTATTTCTTTTTAATATATTCACTTATTATAGCGTCGTATTCCTTTCGCAGGGACTGTGAGATGATTCGTTGCGTTCAATAAGAGAGGTTGAATAAGAATTGCCAAGACTGGCTGCGGGATCGCGGGGGAAAGGTAACGCTAATGAATAACGTCCGGTAAAATCGCGGGAAAAATTATTTTTGAAAATCTGTTCATTTTCAATAGCTGCGGGAATGCAAGTCGGGGCGCATTGCACCTCCTCGAGTTGCCAAAATTTTTGGATAGTGTTATCCAAGCGCGGTTCCTCTGTTAAAGTGCAGAGTCAAATATGAGAGCGGGTATTATCGACGATAGCAGTTTTATCTTCGATCAAGGCGGTAGCGGAATAAATATTAAAGGGTGTAATAGCGGTCCCGATTACGGTATAACCAAAAATGGTTTCGAAAGCCCGGTAGTCAAGCGGCGCGGCCTGATAATAATATTTCGGAAAAGGGCGAAGCACCAATCAGAATATAGATTTCAGAAGGCTCTGAGAACGTATCATCTGCGAGCGGTAAGCTGTTCAAGTATGACAGATAAGACCTATCCACCTTGTATGTATGTCAGTGATGTGGTCGATAACGTATGCGTCTATCAAAATAAAATTGTCTCTTAAAGGCGATGACAAATTTGCGGAAAGTACCCGCTTTATTGGATTCGACGCGGTACCTATACCCTTACCTATGGTTTTAGGCACTTCATGATATTTTAAATTCTATTTAGAACAACATTGCGAAGTTACAAAATTACTTTGCGAGGCGGAATCTATTAAAGCTCGTACTATAAGTCGCTTACCGTTTGCATCGGTCACATAGACATGATTGGTTACTAGTAAGCAAGTCGTATCAGTGGGTTGCAAAAAATCACGCACATTGCAAAGCGATACGTCCTGATGTGACGCGTAGTATTGTGTGTCGGACGCACCAGTGCGAGCTTACTACACAGCAATGAGTGATGTCTACATCTAAAATTACTACATTTAATTTTTTATTTACAAGCAGAATTTTTATGCATAACACTTAAACAATTAGTGCAGACTTTATTTTGTATCATACATGAAATTCTTTTATCGAGCGGAAGATTAATAAATTCTGGGCATCTATATAAATTAGCGTGATTACCATCTTTGCAAACGAATGAGTAGACTTTGCGTTAAACTGTTTATTCTCATGGACAAGGCCATAAGAAGATAGCGAAATGCGATATAAAATTTTACTTTGTTTGCGAATAAATTTTATTAAATCGTTATAAGTTGGCATAGCGACGCCACTCATGTACATTTCAAACGAACGTGCAGTGCTAGAATCGATTTTACTGAACGCGAGTTGCAACATAATACAATCTGACAAATTATTCGAGAGTGCCGTAGAGAATTTATCGAGAAATAATTAAAAATTTTACTCGTTGCGGTATAAAGGATTTAAATTCAAACATTTGATTAGAATAGGCTGAGGTTAAGCTACGTTGATCATTATATTTATAGACCATCGTCTGTCAAATAATAGCATATTTTTCCGCCTTTGGAACAATTTCTTTGCGTACTGCGAGCGCGCGACCTGACAATTTATTTATTAAACCCTGATTTATTTACTGAACCCGTTCATGATCTGTCAAGTCTTGACTCTCACGAATAGTACGTTAGAAAGGTTCAAAAAATATTTTCCAAGATATTGGCTCACCATTAAACATCACCAAATATAGCTCAGGCAAATTTATAGATTTACGTTGCGGTAAAACGTGAGAAACTGACGTCTCGATATTTGTTGCGTGTGGTGCTTAGCATAAACAAACTTACAACTGCAGTACATTTCCTCTAACACGTTTATACACTGATAATTAACGGTATATAATGGGTTGATCATTAATTCGGTGACATTTAATTTATTTACAATTTCGTTAAATTCATAATGCAAGCGATCTAATGAAATCATTTACGGTAAAAATAAATCCTTCTCAGATCAGATCTTTAATAATATTTTGCGGGCGATTATATAATTGTTGCATTCGGTTAAATATAGCATCCCGTTTGCCAATGAAAACTAGATCTATATTTGCTGAGCTAAGCGATCTAGCATCCTTTACCGTGTCTTTAGACATTTTTGCCCAAAACTGGTGAACAAGACAAAATATAAACGTCTAAATAAATAGTAATGTGTAACATAAATCGTTTGTCGCGCACTATATTACACAAAACATAAAAACATTCAAATTGAGAACTTTTCTCATTTTCCGAAGTTGGTTAAAAAACTTCGGGTATGAGTTATATTTTTTTGTAAGCGGACCGCGGCGACAATGCGATAAGTTGCATTTACCTTCAAACAAAAGAAAAAATTAATACGTACTTTATAGAAATTATTTATATTACAACATATATGTATATAGCGGAGAAATATGTAATATTATGTTTGGATTATGAAAACCGGTTAAAAACGAATTAAAAATAAAAGTGGAGCGGGCAATATTTAGTGAAATATAAAATGCGGCTACAATAATGCGAAGGATCCGGTTCAACTAAACCAAAAAACTGTGCAGGATCAAAGGACCAAATAATTAGGATCCGGCTCGAAGGACCAAATAATGTGTTAACGCGGGGAACTAACAATAAGAATCGATCGCATCAACTCCTGGACGGCGAATTATAAGGCGCGTGGCTGCATTATAAGGGAGCACATAGGGTGAAATCTTAGAAAGGCGTGGGAACAATAATTGGACTGACGTCAGGTCAGTCCACTCTCCGGTTTGCACTCCCAGTATACAATCTTCCAATACCGGTCTTCTTCGATAACTGTTTGAAGCGCGGCGATTTTATATATATACGGCACGACTGTAAGCTCTATACTGTGAAAATCCTTGATAGACATGGATCCAGAGGTTCAATGCGTGCGGCGAAGGAATGCTAGTGCGTCCATATGGTTCGAGTGCTGGCAACGGAGAGAGAGAGAGATGGCCCGCTTGTGTATTGCGGAGATCGGTCGATTGTCATTGACTAAATATTAGCCAAAATGAGGGCATAATAATATACAAATGCCACTGCCTTGGTGGCGCAAACAACATCAATGTGGCAGATATAAAAATTAGACACTGGGCATACTATGATCATATTTTTTGCCGCATAGCAATTTTTTGCATTTATTTGTAGTGATAATTAATTTGTGATCTTCGTTATTAAGATATTACCTTTTCATCGCCAAGGCAAAGAATCGTACCAGGGGTAGATTAATTGACGACTGTTTTGACATATGCAAGTGTTTGGCATTATTGGGTATCAAACATTTTGCTATTGCCATGATATGTTAATAATACTAAAACCAATTACATTTCAACATTTTAATTTCAAACTACACAATGTTCAATGCAATTTCATTTTGATGATCGCATTTTTCTTTGCAATTGTACAACTTAATATAAAATAGCCCAAAATTAAACATCTCCTTTGGAACAAGGTCTGGATATCTATTTTATTTTGAAATTCCACTAATTATAGCACTATTTGTACATGTATTTATACACATCTCATCTCGGGGAAGTGGTTATCCTGGTGTAAATATTTTTGAGTCTTATTTTTTTCAGAGTAAGTAAAATAAGTGTTGAAAAGTGTGAATGACTTCAAAAGTCTTATATTCTCTGAAAACTCGGATTGTTTTTAAAGAGTTTTTCAGAGTTAATAAAACTTAATAATAGTTTGATTTTTGAATCATCATCAAATTGACTTTTTGAATATTTCCACCAGGGTAATTGACAGAGTGAGCAAAGCGAGAAGTTTACAATCACATTTTGGGTTTTTCAACATCAACTGTGTTTGATTGGTGGTCGCTTTGTCAATTAATTGATTAGTTGTTACACCCTGTATATTAAAAAACCTTATAATATGTATTCTAGGATCCGTCTTTTCACCTAAGCCTTCTGTGGACTAATGGCGATCAAAGAGCGAAACTTAGAGCCATTTTGGATAACTCTGATAATGTTTTGAACCAGGAAATTGAAAAGTCACTTGAAGAATCTGCTCTCATAGATACAGTGTATTGTAAAAGTGGAAACAAATATTTTCAATTTTGTTTAGTATAATTAAGATATTAGTTTATACTCATTACAATGGAACGCAGTCTTAACAAGGTTTATATAAATCCAAATTTTTCCCAAAAATCTTCAGGAAATTCTGTACCACTACAATCTAAAAGTTATATGCATGTTAATCCTAAATTTCCCCAGATGCATATTAATAATAACTTGGAACATAATTGTAATTTAATTAAAAGGCGAATTTTTGTAAATCCTAATTTTGTTCCACCGAACTCTACTTTTACTACTTCTACTACTGGAATAACTTACCAAACCGCTGCACAGGCTTTTAACAGCACAGTCAACAATACCTGTACAACTACGCAGGCTAGATACGGAGAATTTTCATCTCATCTGACAAAAGAAATTCCCAAATCAACAGCACAACCTTCAGTCAGTCCGTCTGTATCAAAATCGCGGTACAAATTAGTGCGCCGTAAAACTGAAGTGTGTGTTAATAATATCGAACTACCGGTAAATAAAAATAGTACTACGATAAAGATCAATAAATATAAAACCGCGCGGTTGAGTTATATCAAGGATAACAATCACAGCGAGGATAAGTCTAAGGTACCTATGACCGAAATATCATCTTCATCACGTATTAACCAGTTGTTGCCGCAAACAGACATGCCAAAAACGCCATTAATTGCATCGACTAGTTATGGAAAATACGTTAAGATTAATAAGAGCAGTCCGTCTACGAAAAAGATCAGTGAGATGAAATTAAGCATTATTAAAAGAACGTCACTAATTAGAAAAAGTACATTCAATTCAAACTTTCGAATTAATCGTAAAATTGTCACGGGAAAATTTAAAAAGAATAATATACCATGTCCTCTGTTTTCTAAGTATGGTAAATGTCTTAGGAATATTCATGGTCATTGCGAATTTCTACACGATAAAAAGCACGTGTCTTTATGTAGAAAATTCCTCAAAGGCATTTGCCACGACCCAAGCTGCAGTTTCTCTCACGAATTGAGCGCAAAGAAAATGCCAACTTGTTATTTCTATCTCAAAGGTATGTGCACGAAAGACAACTGCCCTTATTTACATGTAAAATTAAATAATGAAGCAAAAATATGTAACGATTTTTTGAAAGGATATTGTGAAAAGGGCGATAAATGTGACTTCAGGCATGTTAACAAAAGTTTGCAAACATTTATAAGACGTAGTATGAAAATACAACGTCATTACACGTGTTCGAGTCCAATTGTTGTCTCCAAGTCTAAAATAAAAATGAGGCAAAATGTTATAAAGAAGAACGAAATAAAAAGAAAATCTTTGTCAAGCAGTAAAGAGTCTTCAAATGATAAAACCGAGGTGGAGTGCAGGTACTTTAAGGAAACCGAAAAAACTGTCGATGAAAACGATGTCTGCGACGTAATAAAACCTAGTCGATGTAAGTTGGGTACTCTGCCATCTTTTATAAAATTGTAAATAACATACATTTAACGATTATTTTTGTACTTTAAATTGTGTATTTTTTAAGCAGTACAATAAAATATATTGAATATATCTTTATTTAATTATCCCTAAGAATCGTACCAATATTTAACATTACCATACTCTTTTCAATTTTTTTGCAGATATCGCAACTTTTAAACGACTGAACCGATTTTCACTTGTTATATTTTTATGCTCAAAAGTTGCATTGATCGAGAATATAAGCTATGCAGAAACGTGTCAATTATCCAACAGAGGAACTATTAAAAATTTTATTGTACTTTCTTACGGACTTCATGATTTGCAATCTACGAAGATCTTACAAACACCATGGCGTCGTTTTGTGACTTAGTTTTACAGTTCTTCTATAAAATGTTTCCATAACAACAACAAACATTTTTACACGGATGATACCGCAGGCAAATGCTAGTATATATATTATTCTTAAGGTTCGAATAGATCTGTCGTCTAGTGATTTCTTCACGGTCGCACAGGCTGGCTGAAAGCTTTACTATAGTACTTTGCTAGAATACCGACGGGGTAAAAGGACTCTACTGTCTTGACTGCCTGTAACGTTAAGGCGTTAGTCGAGTGGACATGCAATTATTCCTTGCTACCTGGGTCGGATCTTTGACCGCTCGATGTTCATTCGGCTATAAGTAAAAGAACAGAAGGTGAACCTGTCTGCGCATAAACACTAGATACATGCACATTTCTCTTACTAGTCGTCACAGCTGCAATACGGCCATTAAGGCCTATTTATGCGTTTCTCCGAGCAAGCAGTATGCTTCAGCTCTGTTTTTTTTTCAATACAACGACATTTCAAAATGTGGCAGACCATATCTTACTGCATTTACAAAGTTGCTCGACAGAGGCATTCTTGCCGCCTTATACACATAATCGTCGCAAAATATAACATCCATGGTTTGTGGAGTTGTCACATGGCTATTCTTTTGAGTCCTAAACATGTTTGACTTTGACTGTAGACTAGGTAAATCGCAAAATCAAAAAGATAATCTAATTAAAAACTTAACTAAAAAAGGACATTTGACATTAAAATTACATATACAATAAAATACATATGTTTTGCTTGCATATTCAGAAAATGTATACTGACAAATTTCTACAAACTTTTAAATTTGAATTCATAATAAGACACGCTAATATTTAGTATTTTATTAACAAAGAAATGTTTTTTGTATTTGTGTTTTTGTTCTCCTTGAAATTCTATTGGTGGACAGAAACAAAAGAACTATTGGGGGTCTGACTGGTCAGAGCAGACCCTGCAAAGAAAAATATCCTTTAAGGTAGAAAGCAAGATTTTTTGGCGATCGTACATGAATACCAGTAAAACGTGATGTAATGGAAGGGTAATGTCTCCTCGAATTTTTTCCGAAAATTTTGTTAAAAATACACTAGGAACGAACCGATCGAATAACTTAATACTATGCTATTCAACTAAGTGTAAGTTCTAAAGTAATGTGCATGACCTCGTGTTAAAGATTTGTCAAAAAGTAGGGATAGTAATAAAAAAAATTACAATAAAATACTAAATATTCTTTTTAGTTAGCAAGAAATCATGTGGGTAATTGTGACTATATTGTAGGGGTTTACTTGGTACCTTTATTTATCGACTTCAAAAAAGTAGGAAGCTTTTAACTTGGATATTTCTTTTTTTTAGGTATGTTTGTGCATTCACCGTCATTGAGATTTAAAAAATTCTTTTATTTGAATTATATAATCTTGTGGAATAAGGGAAATCGGCGAATTCTGACTAAAACTAAATTTTGATTAAAAAAACTTATTGATCGTACCTTTATTTTATGATTTGACAACTATGACGCCACAAAATGGCGTGGGGTCGTGAATACTCTGTTGACTCGCACTATATCTTTCTATGAAAGAATACTGTGCGATATCGCGTTCTCATACAACCAGTATTCATATTTTTTTACATTATATTGAACTAATAATTAAGTTACCTACCAACTTTGTGATTTCAGAGTAATTTTGTATAATGTTTCTATTTTATTATTATTAATTTACATTTTCAAAACTGAAATAATGCTTTGTATTGTTTTCTTAGCTGGTTAAAACATAATAATGAAACAAGGATAATAAACATTGCGATGTCAACATGAATGTTGAAAATCCTTTTTGGTTGTCTGTGGCTTAGGCCGGAAACACACTTACGTGTCATGTCGTGTCGTGACGCGCCCGAAGCATATCGGTTTTATACATTTACTATGGTTAGAGACATATTTGTATGTCGTGTCATGTCGTGCCGCCGACTGCTTGCCATTGATTGCGCCAGAGCGAATGTGGGGGTTAGGGCGCGACACGTGGCGTATACATCTGGCGGGTACTTTTAAATAATAGCTTATTATATTTGCAGCAATTTACAAAATCTACAATACTCAAAGTACTGGTGTTCGCATTTGCTTCTGGTGCGTCACGACACGTAAGTATGTTCCCGCCCTAAATCAGGATAAGACTTAGACCGGGAACATATTTAGTCGTATCGCGTCGTGACGCGCCAGAAGTATAGCAGTTTCATACATTTAATACGGTAAGAGACATATTTGTATGTCGTGTTGTGTCGTGACGTGTTTTGTCGTGGCGCCGATTGCTTGCCGTTGATTGCGCCAGAGCGGTGGTGGGGTTTATGGCGCGACACGACACAACAGACAAATGTGTTTCTATACTGCGTCGCTCGTGTGGCATCTAGCGGGTACTTTTAAATAATAGCTTATTATAATTGCTGCAATTTCTGAAAAATTACTTTTTGAATTGAACAAGACATAAAATATAAATATTTTTGAAATCGCCTGCAATCCTCGTATTGTGCTTTATTCATTCTAAAGTACTGGTGTAATTTCTATTTGTAAATCTCTAATTCTGTATCAAGACGATGAAATACATATTTAGTTTTGCCCTGGTTATAGGGTCAACCCAGTACCTTCTTTTCTTTTTTTGCCATTAAGAAGTTTCATGGCTATGGCTAAGA
>JAOCPS010535987.1:0-11381 GCA_025505425.1 Graphium colonna
TGCAAATTAAAACAAGAATGTGAATGCAGGCGATAGCGTAGCGGTCGAAAAACAATGGCGGCTACATAGTACGTTTTAAGCAATTTGATGTTTTCTTTTCATAAAAACATTTTTTTCGTTCCAGTTCCTTTTACACGTGTTTTATCATTTTCAATTCTGAACAAATTAAAAGTATTATACAATTAATACAATGCGATCATGTCTTCGTCAATGTTCTCGCTCCATACAAATTACAAAATTTGTATTTCTTTTTCTCAGAAACTAATAATTTACGCCAAATTTTGGATAACACGTGTCTCATAAATAAACATTCTCTATCGGTTAAAATTATTTGCGATTATTAATCTTAAGTATAGTGATTAAAGATTTTTTTTTGGTCGATAAATTAATTGAAATAATTAAATGAAAGATATCAAAAAATTTAAAAATATCTTACATATTGTTGGGCGGTGAGGATCTCGAGGAGCGACAGCAGGACTTCCCCATCGCGGAGATCTTGAAACAGGTCCTGCACCAGCGGCTTGTTGTTCTGGAATTATTGTTTGAAAAGTTAATAAAAAAACAATATTGAAATAGTAAGCCAAATAATGTAACTGCCCAAAACCAGAACTGACAAATATTACGTATATATGTGTTTCGTTACATAAGCATTTACTATCTTTTTAAACTTTTAAAAATTAGTCAATGTCGAAATTAATTTATATTATTGGTCGTTAGTTAATTAGATATAGATCCAATAAGCAAATAATCTTATTTCTAATACTTACGCGAATATTTGACATTTTAAATTAAACAACTTTACGGATTTTATCGCGGTATAATCGCGATAAAATCCGTAAAGTTGTTTAATTTAAAACAAATAATCTATTGATATTTTAAGTTACCAAATTGGAGGAGGTTATTACTACGCGGTTACAGATTGTATCTGCATATCTTTTACTCATTCCAACATATTATTTCCTTTCTTATGTAGTGAACATATTTCTAGCATTCAATATTTCAGGTTATTTGGTATTGACTAACTAGCTAAGATCTCATTTACCATACAATTACAATTTAATATTAACAAATTTCTATACTCTCATTAGACGCATAATCAAAACATGAAATTTTGGTCTACATTCTCTCTGATCTGCCTAATGATGAAGAGAAAGAGTGCAAATATATACATATAGTTTTGTGCGCTAGAAGCACTCTAAATGAATTTATTTCTGAATAGATTGGATGCCGTTACCGA
Source organism: Graphium colonna (assembly GCA_025505425.1). Taxonomy (NCBI): domain Eukaryota; kingdom Metazoa; phylum Arthropoda; class Insecta; order Lepidoptera; family Papilionidae; genus Graphium; species Graphium colonna. Next base: position 1,238 of record JAOCPS010535987.1, read on the forward strand.
CTAAAAAGCAGCATTATTATGCTTGGTTTAATAAATAAATACATTATTACAGTAAATAAATCCATTTTGACGGCTAGGGTTCAAGAGTTTTCAACCAAAACTGTTATTGTGATTCTTCTTCTCCCTGGTCTTATTCCCAAGTAACAAGGGGTCGGCTTCTAATCCAACCAAATATACCTGAACATCAGTTTTTACACAGAGCTACTGGCACCTGACTTCCGCAACCCTATGATATATGGGATGAACTGAATTCAAAAGACAGCTTTAGCTATCAACACATTTGAAGGCACTAACATCCTGTAACGACTATTAAAGGTCTTCTTGACAATAAGGACTCACTTACTTTTACATGTTCAATCGACGCATGCATCATCTTACTTTTCGGGTAATGATCAGTCGGCATTGCCCTAATTCAATCAAGAAACAACAACACAAAATCATTGTTCCCCCGTGAATTCGAACCCACGACCTCCGGTTTTGTAAACCAAAGGCCTATTCCACTAGGGCGTTGTGAACCATATTCTAGTACAAGACTAGACCTTAATTGGAATGAAAATTGAAGAAAAGCGATTAAAGGATTGTGCCGTACCCTTAAATATACCATTTAATAAAGTCAGTCTTACGTCTTCTCCATGTAACGACACTCAATTTAACGACGCAACTACCTAAAGCGTCAACTTCTCATAGCTTTGATTGGATTAGCTTGCCTTCCGTACAACACTCTTCCCATTTAACGACAATTCTCTATAACGCCGTAAAATGTACAGTAACTTTAATGTCGTTATATAGAATTTAAACTGTATTTAATTAGATGTATTAAAATTACAGTACCTTGACCAGCTGCGAATTGATCCACTTGGCGAACGTTTTCTTTTGGACATCCTCTCGCTCGTCTGCAGGAATAAAATAAACATTAAAAACACATTTATTGTTACAAATCGCTGAATTTTTTTGTACGGAAAGACTCTTTTACATATTACTTATTGAAGTATATTTTATATGTAAAAAACCAGCTAAGGGCGAGTTACAGAGATTCAAAGATCGCAGCGCTAATAGCCTAATGGTTAAGTATACGGACATCTGATCACGTAGTCGAGGATCCGAGTCTTGCCATCCGACTGTTGTCGTAAACCCTGTTCAAACACAAACCTAGTGCTTAGTTTGAATGGTTAATAAATATTAATAGAAATACAAAAAAAACAGCTAATATTTGAAAAAAATTAAATTGAAATATATTTTCTCGCATACATTTTGAGCCTTATCAAGTTTATTTTTCCAGAAATGTTCAACAACCGACTTTAAACGCCTCAAAAGTGTACTTTCGAAACATTTCTTCTGCATTATTTTGATGTTAGGAACAAACTACTAATCCCAATTTTATAAAACTTCTGTAGGACCATTGTGGAAGTGTATCCCTATCAGATAAAAAATATTTTTTCAAATCAGTTCCAAGCTGCGGGGGTATGTACTAAGATTCCTAAACTTTGTTATTTTTATTTATAATACTAACTAATGAACCGAATTTCAAAATAGAGTTATGAAGAATTTGGAGACATATTTTAGTTTTTAGATACATGTTACTGAAACTGAGCAACTTAATAGCAGTGTGTGCAGTATAATCCAATTTTTTGTTATTACTTTTTTAACTGACGTCAACAAGGAGGAATGTTCGTAGTTTGAATGTTTATATGTATATATTATTATGTAAATTCGCGTATATATCCGGCATTTATGAACCGATTTAATTTTTTTTATCTTATTCTTCCGGAATGGTCTCATAAAATTTTCAGGACAATCGGTTCTGTAGTTTTCCGTTTAAATCAAAATAACAAAACTGAATTTATATACTTTTGCGCGTATCTCCGTCATTTATGAACCAATTCCGAAATATATTATTATATGATAGAGCCTTTGTTTTTTAAAGAGAAATAACAAACTTTAGGAATGTTCGCAAAAATCTCCTCAACTGATTACAAAAAAATATTTTATTTATCTGATATACTTCCATAATTGTCCTACAGAATGTTTATAAAAATAGCATTAGCAGATTATTTTAAATCAAAATAACGGAGAAAATATGTTTCAAAAGTACGTTTTTAAGGCGTTTGAAGTCGGTGTTTGTAATTTTCTGTAAAAATAAACACTATATCAAAACTAAACGATAATTATTTCCTACAGAAAACAGCGAGACCAAATCCAAACGCCTTAGCGACCGTTTGTGCTTGTGTTAACGGCACAGAAAGCACAAACGGTCGCTAAGGCGTTTGGATGATGTAAAAACTTGGAATTTTCATGTCATTTTCACGGGACCACCTCGTACATATATACTTTAGATATTATATGACATATTAAACGATACTTCACATAAAAGAACTTTTAAAATTGGTTCATAACTTCCTGATAAATCAATGAATCAATCTCAAACACATACAAATAAATAACATACATCGAATTGAGAACCTCCTTCCTTTTTAAAGTCTATTGAAAAATATATTTTTATCATAGGGACACAACCTGATCAGCATTTCTGGAGACTCAAGTTACCACTTGACCCAATTAATCTGTCAAGTTGCTTATCTCGCTATGAAAGTCTTGAAAAAATTAGATCTTCTTAAATCTTTCCCTTATATAATCCGCATAAAATAAAGTATGCATGATTTTTGGGGGATACCGGATGGGCGTATCAACCCTTAACTTTTCCCACTCCTTTCCTCTCTAAATCCTTAATCCCGACCCCCCTATCCAATAAATTTATTCGACGCTCTTTTCTAGGTTGACATCGCATTCGCGACTCTCCGGTTGTTGCGAGCGACTATGGTTGCCGAGATCACTTACCATCAGATGAACCGTCCACTCGTTTATCTTTCTTCCCATAAAAAATGAATTTACTTGTAGTATGTCAGTAAACATTTTAAAACAATTTAATGTCGTGTTCCAAATTCAAATATTAAAATTATTTAGCTTCAAACATTACCAGTGTCAATTTGCTGGCACGTTAAACGAAGTCCAACTGTGATTGAATTTAAAACGCGAATAAAATATTTAAAACTCTGCTGAATATTAGAAAATGCTGCCGCCAACAGGGGATTTGAATTTCGGTGGACATTAAAAAAAAGTGAACATTTTCACTTTATGTGAGGTCTTTAACGATGGTAACTCGGCCATGGTGGTAACAAATAGAAATTTATTACAAAAACCTTTAAATTAAAAATTTCACAATTTAATTTTATATATATTTAATTATATATTTATTAACGTGTTTAATTATTATCATTTTAGTACATTATTTTGGTTCGAAATCATAGAAATAATGCGATACTCAAATTTTAAAAATTGAAAACTATTTTTTAATCGGATACAACTAAAAAACAAAACATAACAAAACATAGAGCTAGTCTAGTTTTAAAAATATTACTTTTAATTCGCAATCACTTAATATAAATCATAAAAATAACGAAATCAAAATATTTACAAATAAACTCTTCCAGTCCATCTTCGTCGAGCCCTATGAGCAACTCCCAAAATTTCAGCAGGCTTATCATGTCATCACGACAAAGTACTGTATATTTAAGTAACTTTTACGCTACCACAAAAACTTATACCAATTAAGAATAAATTCCCAATTTACAAGATCCTTTATCCTCTAGTAAAAACATTGGCAAACTTAAAAAAAACTTTAAAAAAAGAGATTAACAAAACACTCGATCAAAAACTTTAAAAAACTAATTCAAAATGAAAACACATAACGTCATTTAGCAGCTACGTTGGTACACACACACGTTACACTTATAACAGGCTCTTTTTCTTGGGAGATTAGTAAAATAGCACATATGTTGACCGATTACGATAAAGGTATGAGGAGCAAACCCGCGAGGTAACACGGCCGACTGAACATTACTACACTCTGCTCCGCCCCACCTTAGTCCCATCATACCACCATGGTGACGACATCCAACATGGATACAACACCTTGCACATTCCAGCTGTATATATAGGACATTGACATATATATTATCAACGTAAATCATAGAGCACTGACTGATAACTAATTGTTATGAAGTCTGCATACATTCAAATTACACGACAATTAACTGTCAGCCATCGACACACAAAAATCGTAGATATACAAACAGAGACTCGAAAATATCTGCAACATAATTTGACACTGTGTCAAATTATGCACGAGTTTTGTCTAGGAAAGCTTCAATATTTCTTCCCTTACACTACTTAATGTCCTGTTTGTAAGAACAAATTGGCAAAAAAGCAAAAGCCTATTTTTAAATTATCTCACTGCTGAGTTGAGGCCTTCTCCAGAACGAGGGTATAGTCCACCACGCGGACCAAGTGCGGATTGGCAGACTTCACATATCTCGGAAATATTTTTTCTCTGATATGCAGGTTTCCTCACGATGTTTTCAATCACCGCATAGCACGTGGTAAATCAGCACTTTAAATTGCAATTATAAAATTATCAATTTCATTGGTGCCGGCACCGGGAATCAAACTCAGGTACGCCTCGAGTAAACAGAACTCAAAGCGAGCGACCGGACACTTAGCTAGCAAGGCATTTAGAACAAAGTTACAAAACAAAAAAAAGACAACAACAAATCAAAGTTAGATAAAACGGGGGGCGGTTTTGTTGGTTATTTTATTCGAGACTGTAAATTTACCCTAAATCTTCTTGTTTATTAAAATCTCTCTGTTCCTCAAATCTCAAAGGCCAATGGGACGGATTATCCGACACGACCGGAGAGAGATCGGGCGCAGGACCGACTTTTTACATGCCCATCCGGCGCATGGATCATCTTTTTTTTCTGGCAATCGGGTGATCAGCCCGCATTGCCCTAATCTAACCAAGAAACAACAATACGAAGTTATTGTTCCCCACGGGATTCGAACCCACGACCTCCAGTTTACAAAACAAGGGCATATACCACTAGGCTACGGAGCCGGTATATAACTTGTGGCTTCATTGGAAACGTTCTTTTTCTGTATGAACTTTGCCCCTAGAGTTTCAGGCACAGAAACCTAAAAACATGTTATTGATCCGAACTTTGTACCTCATCCTAAAATACAAGATGTGTTGAGAGCTAGATATTTGTAAATATAACGTAACGATTTCGACCAGTGCAACGGTAATAAGTGGGTTTCTGTGCTGTACCGTTGGCACTAGGCGTTCGTTAGCACATGTGCGGAAGAAGGGCGCGAATGTCGCCACTGGGCTGTAGCACCAAGCTTGGCGTAATGAGAGACGTGTCAACGAAACAAATAAACATGTCCTCTTACATGTGAAAAACGAAGAATTCTAGAAGCATTTAAACACGCCCGACATTCCTTTAAGATGTTTTAAACAAAGAACTAGGGCAATTTTTCTTTGCAAGAGCCGTGGTAGCTCAGTGTCCGGGCACTTGCCTTCGATTCTGTTTACTCGAGGCGAACTTGCGTTCGATCCCCGGTGCCGGCACCAATGAAATTGTTAATTTTTTAATTGCAATTTTAAGTGCTCTTACTACGTGCTCTGCGTTGAAGGAAAATATCGTGAGGAAACCTGCATATCTTAGAAATAATATTTCCGAGATATGTGAAGTCCGCCAATCCGCACTTGGGCCGCGTGGTGGACTATACCCTCGTTCTGGAGGACTATGCCCTATACGTTTTGTCTAGAGGCCTTTGCCCAGCTGTGGGACAATATAAAAATAGTAAAATATAAAGTAAACAAATTATAGCCGTTTACCCAAAATTTCGCGTTGATAACAAATTGTTATCAGAAACTGACTTATTCTTACAATAACTTTTAAGAGGCAAACGAGCGAGCGGTTCACCTGGTGGTAAGTGATTACCACCCATGGACTCCCGCAACACCAGAAGAGATACATGAGCCTCCCTATCCTTTGTTTATTTTATAATTAAAACATTAGCTACTTATAATGGAAATAGACTATACATAAATCAAATAAAAAATAAATCAATTTCATACTTCTTTGACCCTAAAAGTGTATAGAGGGCAAAAAAGTTGCCGCGTTGTTTCAACCTAACTAATATTATAAAACTGAGAGTCTGTTTGTTTATTGGTTGAACGCGCTAATCTCAGGAACTACTGGTCCGAATTGAAAAAATATTCTCCCGTTCATTGAGCAAGATTTAGGCTATATAACATCACTATGACCAACAGGAGCGGAGTATCGATAAAGAATGTAGGAAATACGAGGAAAATTCACGCGGACGAAAACAGTAGGGGCCAGCTAGTAGATCAATAAACTTGCAATAGCAAGGCTATATAGTTACAGAAAGGTAAAACAATGAATTGAAAAGAATCATAGAAACGAGTAAATATTGGTTTACTGCAGAACTCGAACAATGAAAGCATCACCAGTTAAGCATTTATATATACAAGTATGTGCCCTCGGCTTTCCATGGATGGAATAAATTAATTGGGACATCAACACAGGCATAAATACCTTAAGGATAAATAAAAACCAAGAGCGAGTCAGGTCCGTCCGATCGCTTTACGAAATATTTTTTTTTTATGGAAAGGAATACAAACGATCAGACGGTTCACCTGATGGTAAGCGATGCCGTCGCCCATGGACACACGCAACATCCGAAGTGCCGCGAGTGCATTGTCAACCTTGGAAACTAGATAGAATAGGTTTATTGGATAGGGTGGGGTCAGGATTAAGGATTTGATTTGATGACCAGTTTGCGCACCTACTAAGCCGCGGATCAAGATTCAATTCACATCTGGAATAATATTAGTAGGAACTAAAAAGAATTGTTTCTGGATATGTTCGTGGACATAAATTGAACATTTTTTATGGAAAGGAAGACAAACGAGCAAACGGTTCACCTGATGGTAAGGGATCCCGTTGCCCATAGACACGCAACATCCGGAAAGACGCGAGTGCGTTGTCAACCTGACCGCAGTTGCTAGAGTTTTTCTCTGACGGCGTTGCTGTCCTCAATTAGGATTGCGGGCCCATATTTTTTTATTTTAGCCTTAATTTAGTTATACTACCATGATTTCGCCAGAGCGTCGTCCGTTGTTCAGCAGGATGTGCCACGAGCAGGTGAGGTTGGCAGTTGGAGGCCTAAGATGCAGGTCGGCCCCCCTTATATCCCAAAGAAAGAAAAGAAATTAAATGTTAAATATGGATTCTTTCAGTGTTAGTTTCTTTTATGCGTAATATTACGCATCTTTAATGTTTTAATTGTTTTTAACCAAAATTTCTAAATATTATTTTAACGGGAAAGTAAAATAAACTTTCAAAGAAGTTATATAGACAAGTTGACATTGACATAAAGACATGTTATTCCACCCACACTGTTTGAATTTTAATTACAATGTCTGATGTTGTAATTTATGTACACATTATCAAGCAAAAACAACGTATGACAAACTAATGCATACCAAATGTATGTTTCTGCCTAGGGTGTGCTTGTATTAATTTAATATATAAACGGTGTGAAAGACAATTATTGGAATATGCATTTTATTAAAGTTGATCGAAATCCTAATGGGCAAAATTTTACAACAAATGCATTTACGTGTTATTTAGATTAAATATCATATAGTAATAATAAGTTACACCAGTTATTTATATGTTATTTTATATAAATGTTAACAGAACAAAGTCCTAGAAGAGAATAGGATTTAAATATATGGTTTGGGTGTTTGTTACACGAGCACGCTAAAGCGATGAATGAATTTTGATAAAATTTGATACACGAGAATATAGCAGTAGTATTATCTGAATTTAATATACAGAAGCTAATATTAAAGCTGCTGGTATTTAATAAATTGAACAAATTTTCTTCAAAGTTTTCATTTATTTTAATAAATTCAAAACATATCTACGTTTTTAGAACCTGACGTTAATTAAATTAGTTATTACAAGCGTACAAAATGTATAATTCATTCGATTGTTTTACATACAATGAGTTGTGATGAGAAAAAAAATATTGATTATAAAATATACTTTTGTTACATCGTATTATTAATAGTTCCAATATTTTTTTGTATTTAAATTCTTATTCCATCGTATAATTTTTAATTCAAAATAACCAGAAAAAAAATTTTCATAAATGTTTACTTTTAAGGCGATTGATGACTGCATGTATTTTTATGTATGTTTATTGGTATCTTCATTACTCGTAGAATAATTGGAAAAATTTATAAAATTCTTGTTTTACTAGTTCACTTCGGTTTCACTCGCCTTGGTATTTGCTCGGACCCTAAGGTGCGTATAGTTAGAACGTGACAATATAGTCAGAATGTGTCTTATGAGTCTGTTTATCACACAAAAAATAATTACTTGTTACATTTATTTTATTAGTATAGATTTCTAATATATATAAAACAAAATAACGGTGCGTAATTTGGGTCAAAAAAAAACTTAATATGACGCGTATAAAATTTTTTCAACACAATTCTAGTGGTCAAATTAATAAAATAAAATAGTACAGTCTACTTTTTCATTAGAGAAAATTCCAAGTATTTGAGATGTACAATCAAATCATTTTTTTATATGATGAAATGTTTTTGACAAGCACGTACCTTATTACATATTTTCTTTTTTATCAAGCAAAGAAAAAAAGCGGGACGGCTAAAGCAGTTCAGGGCATAGCGAAGCGATTTACAGTCAATGCATAATAACATATATATTGATTTCTTTATTTAATGTAAATGATGGAAAAACTATTTTGGTCACTGCTAAAAATTAAAAGTAAACTTGTAGAAGTAATATAATACGCAACTAAGAGAAAATCCTAATATATACATCGTACTAAAATAAATCTAAAACCTGCAATATAAAATTCTAAATAAGATTGACATTAAAAGATTGATAACAAAATGGACAATTCAAAACACTAATGGATATAATAGACCTCGGACAATGTAAACGCAACAAAGGATTATCTTTTCATGTCAGAATGATAGGTTGAAAATCCTTAAAAGGATATAGTAGGCAGGTTCTACGTAAAAATAAGATTATTCTTATTATTAAACTTTTTAGCGTCATTTTATCACAGTTTTTTTTTCGAAATTAATCTTGACTTCTTTGTGGTGGCTCAAGCCACACAGAAAACTTATCAAATGCATCACTATCAAACACATCCGGACAAAATTAATTTCGATGTGTCTTCTGCAAAAAAAAAGTTAATTATTGCATAAAAGAGCGATGTTAAAGTAATTTAAAAAAATGTACCTTTTTATAGACTTTTGCCAAATATAAATCCTTCCAGTGTTACTTTCATCGACTCTTAAATAATACGCCCCTAAAATGATGTGTATATTTTTTTTACAAAAAAACTCTATAGATTATTTTGACGAAAAGGTTCAGTGAATTTTGAAAGACTTTAAAATAAATTATAAAGACAAGTTCACATTGAAATAAGGGTAACATAATGGACTTTTTTTAAACATTAACGGATATAATAGACTAACTAAGATAACGCGAAGCCATTAATTAAAAAGACCTTTTTGTCAGAATTTTTTTAATGATTTATATTTTTATTTTTTCATTCATTTTATCAGGTAAGCGAATTTCAGATGCGTTACATTTAAAGTAGTAAACAGCATTTTAATAACCAAATGAGGTACAGGCGTAAGAAAACCATTATTTTAAAAATATATATGCACCTACGTACAAATTTAGACACGCAACTAAAAGAATATTCAGAATATAAACATTTTAGTTAATATTTAATCATAAACTTACTTAATACTTAATTTAAAAAAAGATTGACATTAAAAGATTGGTAACAGAATGAACACTTCAAAACACTAAGGATATAATAGACCTCAGACAATGTAAACGCAACAAAGGGTTATCCTTTCATGTTAAAATGGTAGACTGATTAATGTTAATCGATATTTTAATATTAACAGCAATCATTTTGTATTATTCAATTGAAACATCTAATATTATTATAAGCCCATAGACTAAGTATGTTTGTGGCGCTCAATGTTTTAAGTAGCCACCAGAATTTAGTAATACTAAAAAATATCAAATTATTTTTGGTCATCAGGCCAATGAAGGTATTGATGTACAGATTTCTGAATTTTTTTTTTTTTTTATGGAAAGGAAGACAAACGAGCAGACGGTTCACCTGATGGTAAGCGATCCCGTCGCCCATGGACACA
>JAOCPS010536098.1:0-11381 GCA_025505425.1 Graphium colonna
CCCAAAGTGGGCGTTAGCGCCCCCTGCGGGGCGTTGAAGCAACTTAGGGGGGCGCTCAAGACGGTGTTTTAAATTTGGCTTTAGCGCTCTTTCAGATGATATTGTAATTTTAGGGGGGCTAGATATTTTTTTTTCTAAAAAGGGGGCCAAATAAGTTTGGGAACCACTGCTCTAAGCTATGACTGTACAACTAGTGACAAATTCCGACACCATCGCAAGTCCTATTGAATGTCCGATACCTGATAGATACCATCAATCTACCCCGAGTCCAATCGGACCTCTAGATACCAATTGACAGAGCCCTGATCGATTCGGCCGATCGACAGAGTCAGAGAGCTCGCAAACAATAGCCATTATCCAATTTGTATTGGCAAAAGGTTGACTCGATTGTGGCATGGATTCGCTTGTTATTCAATAAGCTCAAACCGCGGGGGGTTTAGGGTTAACCGTTACGTTATATGGTTAATAGTATCATTATATTACTGGTCAGAATACTTGTAGAGAATAGCTTAACCATAAAGATAAGCAGCTAAGCAAGACGATTTACGATCATGCTACTCCGATTATAATTTACAATATTATATAACAGCGATCATTTTTGATCGATCTGCTTCTGGCTTCAGTTCAATAATCTACCTATATATTCTAACAAGTCAAATTGGTGATATATTTTTTTATGGAGAAGACCTTTATAAAATCGGCATAAAATAAAATATGCATGACTCTTGGGGATGCCGGATGGCCATGTCTATCCTTTTCTTTCCCCACTCCTGTCCCCTCCAAATCCTTAATCCCGGCCCATCCAATCCAATAAACCTGTCGTATCCAATTTCCCTGGTTGACAACGCACTCGCAACTCTCCGGATGTTGCGTGATCAGATGAACCGTCTGCTCGTTTGTCTTCCTCTCCATAAAAAAAAAAGACGGCTCACCTGATGTTAAGTGATCACCTCTGCACATGGAATCTCGCAACACAGGATTTTCGCAATTATAATTTTTATTGTTGCTTACCTACCCCATATTTTGTATTAAATAAATACTTTTCATAAACAAATATATTTAATATTTGGCCCTTTACTTTAATTTAAAAAAAAAACAATATTCGCTAAAATAACGTCACTGGACTATGATATAGTATTTGGACAATGATTCCAACGCATTGACGTCATAATCCATAAATCAGTTACAATCGTTGGGATCTTTAATAAATTCCGTAAAGTAACTGAGTCAGTACTAATATTAGCCGGCTGTTATGAAGCAGAGGCCGACTACGAAAATAACTCACCTCAACAAGAGTGGACGACCATTCCAGTGGCAGACAGGAAGCGAGAATAATGCGATTGAAAGGGGGGGAAACTATTAAGTTGTCGGTGGTCGGACTATTAGCTGTGGACAAGACGGATTTACGAAATTGTAGGATCAAAACGACAGATATAAGGTTCGCTGTTGTTTCGACTTTGCGACATAATTATAGCTTGTATTTCAGACGTCACCTTGTTGTGGAAACGTGTATGGGTTTTTTGGTTTAAATATTGCGGGCAGAATGTAGGTGACCCTCCGTTTTAAACAGACAAATCAAAAAGTAGACATTGTTTATATTCATGTTCATATTGATTGTTTGCAATTCCTTATGTATTTAAAGACCGTCATAGTACATTTTCTTGCTGTTAAAGGTATATTTCAGATATGGTGCTATTTAAACTTCGGGAAAGTATACCAACACTAGAGGTGAAAAAAGTTGATTTTATATTTTATAACAAATAATAATGACGTCGACCATCATGCATTAAAACCAAACGCTAAGGTTATAAAATATAAGGTTTAAATTTTAATAACATTCATCAAGCACGTTGTATTATTGCATAAATCATCATCACCAGTTTATGGTATCTTTCTCTCAAACGTTGGCCTGCCTCAAGGCGTGTCACTTTGCCCGGCCTTGTTTCTTACAAGTTCAAATCGTTACATTGATTATGGACTTTTAAAATGCGAAAACGCTTGAGAAATAGACTTGAAAGTTTTAGAAAAACCCTTTCTTTTGCTTAATGTCCAGCTTAACGATCATCTTTCGTGCTAGCGATCAATTTATGAGATTTATCCGACGGCGGGTCAAACGGCTAAGCATCTGCGTTTACTGCTCCAAAACACGCAATGCACAATGTTTTATATTGCAACTTTCTTGAATAATTGACGATAATATCGTATCGTTTATAAGACCTTAGTTATTGAGCAATAATATTTTTCTTTAAATAAGCTATGCATAAGTAAATCCTAAAAATACCTAAAAATTAGACATATTTTGCCCGTTATACAAAACTAATCATGTCTTCAGTACTGTTTTAACGGAATCGAAATCTCATGAGCTGGATTATTATCGTGCTCTTCTATTTCATAATATGCGGCTATCAGTCCATCTACTACTGTACTTGTACCACAAAAGATTCATCGTGCTTCTCAAATTCTCCATACATCTTGTATATGTTCCCACACAAGTCGAATCACACAGGTGGTCTGGAGATGACAACATCCAATCACGACGTCGATATTTCTCCTTTCGGGTTTAGCACAATGGAGCACAAATTGTTGTCAATGCGTCCGTCTGTGGGATCGTCCATTGCACAACCCGTTGCGTGTCCGTCACAATTATTATAAAACGATTGTAGCATCGGATATATTCGTACTACGGTTAATTTGAAGGTTGCCCCATACAGTGTATCGGGCGATTTGCTTGCATTATCGGCTAATATCTGATTGTCATGAATTTTTAACATGAGTTAGTGGAAAGAGGCCACGCGTAAGCGGCGTTGAGACTGATCAAGTGAAAGAAGCTTTTGATCCATCCCTATAAAGTGCTTATCGCCAAGCGAAGGATAGGAAGAAGTGGTGAAATACTAAGCAAGTAGTTTCAAACCTGAACCATGATCTTCAGCAATGTGGAAACGGCACGAAGAGATAGTGTTAAAGAACTAATGTTAATGTTGTTCAATAAAAGTACGTTTTTTTTTTGCTAAGCTAATCTATGGTTTTATAGAAGACATTTGGATCAATTAATCTTCATATGAGCTGTGGTAAGTTTATTATAATCGACTTTTAAAAGGGAAGGAGTTTCGAATTTGGATTTTTTTTTAAGTTTTACGTTTGTGTACATCTCATGTCGTTATTTATTTTCTACCTATCGTGGCACGATTGTAGACCTTGATACCCACGAAACAGATTATATTTAATGCTCATCAATATATTCCTTTTAGAGCGTTACTATCAGACTGAATAAGGAAATAGACCCGACACCAATACAGATAAAACAAAGTAACTCTCATATCTATAGGCCCGTGAACTTGATTTACGATTGTGCGTTCATACAATATTTGTTTACGGTCGCCAGCGAGTCAGTAACCGATATTTAGGCACGATGAGGTTATCGCAAGTTGACATAAGCTGTTTGTATACGGTGACAATGATGGTAGCTTGTACAAAAAAATCAATATTTATATATCTGTAGCTGTGTCCCGCTGTTTTACTCGGTTTGATGTGTTGTGTTTTTAACCGACCCCCCAAAAAGTAGAAGATTCTTTGGATCTTATTATTTTTTTAGAATGTAGACCAGATCTCCGTCTCTCTTCATTCATGAACACATGTTATTTTTTTATGGGAAAGGATATACTTTCGAAATATTTGCATAAAATTGAAAAAAAAAATCGGTTGTAAAAATTAGTAATTTGTTTTTGAAATCAAAATAACGGGAAAAAATATGTTAAGAAACTAAACTTCTAAGGCGTTTGAAGTCAGTTTTATTTTTATTTTTGTTTTAATTTTTTTCTCTAATTTTTGTTTTTCTTGTTGATATTTAATATCCTATTTTTGAATGCACACGTGTTTTTTCCCACTTAAAGTCATCTAAGTTGCTGCAGGAAAGCAGTGGGTTCAAACGTGTTGATAAGTCAAGAATGGTTGTGGTTTTGCCAGTACAAACCGCAAGCCTGTTTACCGTTTCATTAGACGCGAGCGGGTGGGCCTGTAAGACGTCAGTCAAAGCATGATCCTGACTGGTCGAGTTAGATAATCGACTAGTCTGGAGTACTAGTGTAAGTCTAGGAAAGAAAAAAACTTTTGGGGCCATTTTTTCTTTGTCATTAACTTATCCATAGGCTTTTGACGAGCTAAAATGTTATCAACTAAAAGCTAATCAAACCAACCAATGAATGAAATTCTAGCTAGACTATACGAGGGTCTTAAATAGGAACTATTATTATTTTAGGTTGTCTTGTGTTTGACAATTTTGGGACCATCAATCGCAAGTTGCCAGTAGCAAAATTTGTCATAAAGAAGGTTGCCAGTTCCCCAACAAAGAGATCGGACCAGGGACCGACAAAAACTGACCTGGTCCGGATATCAAGCGACTGCAACGCGTAACGGTAGTCTTAGATTACATTTACGCGGATAGCACTTTCTTCGTGCATTGTGACGCCAATTTCGGCGCTCTTTTTCGTATAAGAAAGAAAATAAACCGTCGAGCGAAAGAGTTGTAAATAGACAATTTTAAGCAATGGGATGTGACTCCACACATGGAGGTTTACGAAACAGAACGTGGCTTACTAGGAACTCTATAATTAACACGTTTTGATTGAGTTCTTGTAACTAACGAATAATATTGGTAAGGAGATCTTGGACACGTCACTTTTTGACAACATCAGATTACAGTGATATGCCTTTACGTACTGGCAGGCAGTTTACCAGCAAAGAAGAGACAGACGGTTTTGGACATCAACAACGCATGATAAATGTATGTATGCATTTAATAGTCATAAAAACGTTAATATGAATAAGATGCATACCAAGAAGTGAAGCTAACGCAATTATAATGCACTTGCAGTTAAGCAATGCAAGTCGAAGAGATTTGTAGAAGAGGCATTAATCTTAATTGAGCATACACCTACGTCAGCCGTACAACAATATACGAAATTAACTTGATAGATTAGATGTTTATAACAGAAAATTATACTCGCTATGCACAGCATTGTGATTTTATTTATTTTTGTGTATCTCCGTCATTTATAAACAAATTTTTAAAAAAATCATTTTTTATATGATGAATCATTCTTCATTAATATTCTGATAAAATGTTAAAAAAATCGGTTCAATAGTTTGTTTTTTTTTTTTAATAAAAATAACTAAATTAAGGAATGTTTGCAAATATCTCAGCACTTTATGAACTGGTTTGAAAAAATATTTTTTTATCTGATCACACTGTCACAATGGTCCTTCAAAATTTTTATAAAAATCGGAATAGTATTTCTAAAATCAAAATAACGGAGAAGATAAGTTTCGAGAGTACACTTTTAAGACGTTTGAAGTCGGCTTTTGTGATATTCTGTCAAAAAAAAAACTTGTAAATATTAGCCTTACGTCGTGATCATAGAGAGTAAAATAGCTCTTTTCACATTTCTAAAAAAATAACATAATTTGTTTTTTTGTATCATGTTTGACACAGTTCAAATTTGCCCTATTATGACCCACACAAAAGGGCAATTTCACGCACGTAGTCCGATAAAAATTGTATAAAACCGACGGAATAAGTAGAGCGTGGTGTTTTGGAAAAGCCTTTTTTATGCCTAAATCCTCGATTAGCATATTATTGTGCACTTTCGCCAAGCCCGGGCATAAGTTAATTAGGACTCAATTTGTTTGTGTGCGCAGTTTCATTTTGACCACACACTGCAACAATATTTTTTTTGAGGTTTATATGACACTTTTAAAAGTTATTTTTTAATTTAAATAAATACAAAGTACGAAGTCGAACACGACTATAATGAATTCGTCAAAAACGCAGTATTACGAGTATAAAAAAAACATTAATAAATGAAGTTTAATATTTCTTGCATAGCATCTTCTTTTTCATTATTAAGATTTTTGGCTCGGCTCAAATCAGAAAGGTAATTATTTTAGTAGTAAATATGAGCAGTCACAAAAAGCGGCAAAACACAGTTGAAACTAGTGGCCATTTTTTTAAATTATGGTCTTTATAGTGGCAGGTTTTAGCCTTATCACTGACATTAGGGGCATTAAATCGTTTTTACTGACATAAAAGTGTACTTAGCATAAATAAAATCCGCTCACAGATGCCCATATATGGCATTACTTAAGGTGCAGTAGAATTTTAAGGCACTTCTATGCATTCTGTTTATATTATCGTTTTGATGATGGATAATCTCTGTTAAACACGCAGGTGACTTTCCTGATAAATAAAGACTAAAGCGAAATATTATATATAACTAGAAAAATAATTTTAATACTGTATTCAACACTTGCATACTACTATAAAATAAATACATTTTTTAAGAAATAATACAAATAAATATTTAGGTCAATTTTAACAAGTTGTAAATTGTTAAACGGAAACTAATTCTTAATAACAATTTTTTTCTTCGTAAGTTACCGAAAAACAATTACAGTGTAAGCTTCATGTAACGTCACTCGATTTAACGGCAAACTCCCTAAAACGTCGACTTCACATGGCTTTGATTGGTTTAACTTGCCACGATGGAATGTACAGTCCCTTTAGTGTCGTTATGTAGAGTTTACACTAAAGTTATATTCTCTTAAAGTCGATACATTTAGTTTCATATTGTTTACTCAAAAGTCAAATCTAAAACATATAACCGCATAAAGAATTTTGCAATAAAATTAATAAGTTTTTGAAAAAAATCTAAATCACATTTTTGAACGGTCACATTTTTCAAAAGCAAAGCACAGATAAAACTTCGATCCAAACCAACTATCGATGATAATGTTTCAATAGAAACTGCATATATAACATAAAAAAAAAACAATGTAAAAATTGAACTGGACAAAATATGTCATACAAAACGCAACATGATATGCACGACAATTGTATGACATGACACAGCGCATGTAAATGAACATCTTTTTTAAAGATTCGACTAAAAATAAAAAAAAATATTGATGTTGACATATACATTCCATAGTGTACTGGGTGAAAACAAAATGAAACTTAGTGAGAAAAAATAATGAAACGGGACCAATGTCTAAGTATACATCATATATCAAATACCAAAATACAGTATAAAAATAGATGCTAACAATTACATTAGTCGTGTATTCTACCTGGATTCCGAAATTTTAAACGAACAATTTAGTATCAACAACGATGCAATTATTATAAAACATTTTAACCAGTGGCATAGCGTAACATTTTTCACAGCTTTTGCTACACTTCTACTGCTACTTACGCTAGCCCGAGTATGTAGCGGTAAAGGGCGGTCCATTACAAAGTCAGCATAGAATAAAGTATTCATGACTTTTATGTTCCCACTCCTTTCCCAACTCTCAAATCCCGACCGCATCCTATCCGAGATCCTTTTCTAGCCAATTTCCTAGGTTGACAACGCGCTCGCGACTCTTCAGTTGTCGTGTGTGTCCATTTCTTAAAATAAAAAAAAAAATACGAACCGCAGATGTTTCTACGTTCATACGTGACAAAGGGTCCACCTTCCGGATGTTCCTGAGCTTTCTAGACGTTTCGATAAAAAAGGCAACAGGTGTAGCATTCAATGCGACCAACGGTATCAAGTGGGAAGAACTTGGTGGTGCATTATAAAGGGGATTTTATTCTTCATTCGGAAATGGATAGGTAACGCATAACTTAATTCATTTTTCAAACTTTTAACTATGTTAAATGCTAAACACTTTAAATAAACTGTTATATTTCAGTAAATAATTAAGTATATATAGTTATTTCTATATATATTTCATTATATAGTTACAAAATTACTAAAAAATGTAAATAATGCTCATGATGAAATGGAAAAATTAATCAAAACGCTATTGCAGTTACTTTGATGACGGTTTCCGTTACCCAGATCTTTCGTTAAATAAATTAACAAAAATTTCCGTGAAAAAAAATTCCGTAGGAGTTGATATAATAAATCTAGTTCCCGATCAAAATGTTTGGACTCGAAGCAATTTGGTACCGTTTGCCATATAAAATAGGCTCGGTCCTTTCTTTTCTAACACAATAATTGGTCGGTTGTTAAGCCGACGCTCGGTTTAATGGCGCTAGAAAGAAACGTTTAAGCCGGTTGGCCGCAACAGCCGCTCCACTTGCTTCCTTACCAATTAATTAAATTAAAAAAAAAAAGTATAGTTATACTGTACGCACGTAAAACAACGGAACTTGGTCCGCGAGGCGAGAAAGTCTATACCCACAGCGAAATGCATCATAAAATAAATAAAACAGTGTAAACTCTATATAACGACAGTAAAGGTGCTGTACATTTTATGGCGTTATTGAGTTGTCCTTAAATGGAAAGAGTATATCATTGCATGGAAGGCAAGCTAAACCAATCAAAGCCATGTCGACGCTTTGGGGACTTTATCGTTAAATCAAGTGAGACATGTTTACACTGCAATTAAAAAAAAACACGCTTTAGTTTTATACACGTTTAATAAATCGAAATAAAAAACATTTTTTCCTTATTTTTAGTATAAATTATTGTGTTATCACAGGCCCTTAATGCGCGTGCTTCAAATCAAGTAAACGTTTCGAAGTTGGTGAAAATTGAAAGTTAGTAATACAGACAAACTAGCCTAGCTAATAAAAGCGTGTTAATAAAGTCTTCAAACCAAAATCTGTTTAAAATCAGACCATTTGAGACACGTCGATATTATATATTAAAGTTTATAAACTTAACACGGACACTTACGTCTATAGCCGTCAAAGTGGAGTTCACTATGTGTCATGGCGGCAATGGCCGTCCTACGGCTATAGTTGCACAAATGTGCATTTACCGGCGTACAAGTAGAAGCCTAGTGTTTTCATCAATAGAAATTTAATTTAAGCATAAAGAGTAAAGATATACTTCTAATATTTTAAAAATTACAAAATACAGTGCAAGCATTTGAACTTCACTATTGTGTTAACCCGCTGTCCGTCAATGTGTTAATATATATTACGAAATAAATCAATAAAATAATACCAAAATTAATTAGATTAATAATTAATCTATCATGAATAGGCGATTTTTAAGGTAATATTTTTTTTCCTGGTAGCGTGTAATAGTCGTTGTAATTCCTAAGGAACTTCATTTAGGTCCAGTTTACTGTAAAACTTTTTTATTACTGCAAAACTAGAAATGGTCGTTTAAAAACTGTCAGCCTTGGTATATTAAAATCACTAACGACTTTGAAACTTGTTTTTAAAAAAATTATACTATTTTAAACACATATAAAAAAGTGAAATGTCCTATATTCATTAACATAATACAAATACCTCCAGGCATAAAAAGAAACATGCTAATATTCTTTAAAAAGCAAAAAAAAATGTTTATTATATGAAATCATGAAAATTATCATTATGATCTAAGATACCTCTTAATTTAGTCACTTCTCAGACAAACTTATAAATTCAAATAAAAAAAAAATATTTTTTAAACAAGCTTTAACAGACGTATTATAGTGCTCTTCAAGACGAATCAAACGAGCCCAAACTCGGTGGATTTGCGTCGCTTAATCAGAGAGTTCCTGTGGTCACTTTCCAGCTCTATCATCAGATCAGCTCTAAGTCATCATAATATTGCATTGCCACGCAATATACACAAGTTTGCAAAATTTTAGGTTAATAGTAAACCGGGAAGTGGGTCAAATTTAACTTACAAGATTACACATGCTCACACAGGTGAAAGTTTTTTTTTTATGGAAAGGAAGACAAACGTGCAGACGGTTCACCTGATGGCAAGCGATCCCGTCCCCCATAGACAAACGCAACATTGGATAGGATGGGGTCTGGATTAAGAATTTTTGAGATAATAGGAAAAGAAAAGATTAGACATGGCCATCCGGCATCCCCAAAAGTCATACATACTTTATTTTATGACGACTTTATAAGGGCGGTGATACTTCCCCGGGCGAGCACGGCCGTAGAAGTGCAGCAAAAGCTGTGAAAAGTTGTTATGCTCTACAACCCTCTAAAAGTAAATAAAAGCTTATAAAAAACAAACATATGTATAAAAACTACTTAAGCCCAGTTAGATAAGAACTTACCTAATAACTCGTATCATCTTGAAAAAAAAACGTAGAATGGACACTTCGATATTCTTGAAACGTCGACAGCGTTGCAAACACAATTTCCTTTGCCAATGTAGTAAATACGTATAAAAATAACTTTGTATGTTGGACTGTTTGTACTTAGATTTAACTTAAGAGCACTTGTACATCACTTGGGTTCGTTCGACGGCTTCGTCTGCAAAAGCGAGGTCGCGTCCTTTCGTTATATGACCTTAGCTTTTTATAACATACAAAACAAACCGACAAAAACGTGCGAAGCAGATTTTAGTGTCAGCCCGTAAACACTTACGAAGATGGTGAATTAACAATGGGATTTTTTTATGAATTAAGTTGAATTTTACTATAAAATAGACGTTTAAACATTGACCGCACATAAACATTTGATATTTATTATTTCTTTAAACAAACACAAAGTAATATAAAATTAAATATCATTGCAAAACATGGTGTTCGTAAATATTGACTGGTAGAAAATATCTATAGGCATTTCGTTTGCCTTTTGTGTCCCTTGTTATTCAGTAAAAAACAAAAAGTATTAATTATTATAAAGTTTCATTTCAACATTCGACTAAAGAAATATATACATACAGTATACACTCTATATAACGACACTAAATGGACTGTACATTATACGGCGTTTAAGAGTTGTCGTTAAACGGAAAGAGGAAGGCAGACTAAAGCTATAAAAGCTGTGATGTCGACGCTTTAGGGAGTTTGTCGTTAAATCTAGTGACGTTATATGGAGTTTATACTGAATCATAAAACAAACAATTTACTATGTATGTATTATTTTATTTTTTCATTGGCTTGAGAGAGTATAGGTAATAAATATCATTGTAGAGATGTGCGTTTATAATTTTTAGCTCGACCGGAGAAAACGTAACGTTACAGCATGCTATTGGCGTACGAATTCTGGCACGCATGATTCATGAAAGCTGCTATAATAAGCGGGCATTCAATTTAACAGCTGCACAGCTTCTTTTAGCATTGTTGCCGGTTCTCAAACCATTATCGCGAACTAATGGTAGGTGAACATCACCGATAAACATCGTGAGATCAAAGTAAAGCCTCAATTTTCACTAGTTTTCATTGATGCTATTAATTTACATACATTGTGATATTGGAGTTTGTTGAGGAAAATTATATGGCTTTACCTGTGTGCAAAGCATGTCAACTAGTGATGTGCCAGATCCGTATCTGGTATCCTTTTCGTACGGATCTTTGCAGATGTTTTGCCTTATTAATTTTCGATACATACATTATATATATATATATATATATATAGAATTAGATACGAACGA